>KE764116.1:8721-42265 GCA_000465285.1 Eidolon helvum
ATCCTCTTCCATGACAGAGGAGATCTTGCCTTTCCTGCTCTTTCCCCTTAAAGGAACCTCTTTCATGCACTTGGCAGTTCCGTCCTCATCGTTAGACTGTCCCTCTAGTGTTCCAGATCTCCAATTTGGAAAAATATTTTCAGTCCCATTGCCTGTGACCCCGAGCCTTTGAAAAGGTAAGGAACGTGTGGGTCTTGTACAAGAAACAGTCAGATCAGTCTGGAATAGCCAAAACGGAAAAAATAAATACGCTTTCTTATTCAGGCATTTGTAAAACGATGCAGGTTGCCTCTCCCAATTGACTCTTATAAAAAGAATTTCTGGAAATGTGTGGACTAGGTAAATGATACGTTATTGATATGAGGCACTGTTGTGATTATGCGAGTGGAGGAAAATAGGCCTGCTATTTCACAATCTGTGCAAACCTTTTTTAAGTTACTGGGTTGAGCTATATGAATTACCAAATCGATCTAATGAAAGGACAATTTCATCCAGTTCAACACAAGAGCGTTTATTTGCTGAGTTGTAAGACACGGGAAATATACGTCTACATTAGGAAAGGGCATGAGACAGACATGCTTTAAGGAAACCAGGCATCCTTTTTTTTTTTCATTTGAACCTGTCTGTAATGGTTAGTGTTTACCTAGTTGACACTTGGTTGTTGCCTCACTTGCTTTCAGAAAGTATCTAGAGCAAAATTGGTTGCCTAGCAACATGTTCCAGCCCAGGAGGGTTGGAGAATGGGTCAGTGATTAACAATTATGTACAATCAAGTTTCAAAATGCATGGCAGCCTGCAGTATCCATGCTCTGACCACCGGGAAGCATCAGCATTCTGCTGGCCCAGGTTTATGGCTATTGTATGTGAATTTATGGCAGTTGTGGTCGGGACCTCCTGGTTGCAATTAAGAAAAACTTTGCTGTGGACCAAAATAGGTCCATGGCACCCTTGTACACAGCGATCCATTCTGCAGAAGTATCTGACACCCGTCATTTGGTCGAATGCCTGTCTGGACACACATCTCTTTTGGAAAATAAAAAGAAAAATGAAGAATTTGGATATTTATGATTGTTGTCATCTCAACAATTTGGCCTCTATTAGTGAATCTGAAATTCGCCAAGAACAAGAACACACAAAAGGAGTGACAAAGGCTCTGTCACTCAACCCAGATCATTCTGTTGAGAATCATGAATTCTTTGCAGTCCCGAAATGGCCTAAGCTGTTAGTTGTTTCTCTTCCTTCCATTCCCGCAAAAGAGAAGACGAATTTCACACAATCTAGTCCTTACTTAATCTTTGTGTCAGCACAAATATCAGTGGTGTAAATCCCGAAAATGGCAGTACAGCTAGGAGGCATTTTTATAACTCTGGCAAAGCCAACGAGGCACATTGCATGGTTGAGAATCATTGAGTGTAATTGGCTAATCAATTTTTAGGCCCTTTCCGTTTGTATTTTGTTTAATCAACAAAAATAAATCACCCTGCCATCCTTGAGCACTCCAAGTCGGAGAACTGTGGCTAATATTTCAGCTTGCCTTGCCGAAACTGCTTCCCAACAGAAATGTCTTAATTGAAGATGATTTACATTCAGAAGCGCGATGTTTTATCATTTGTCTGAAGAAGGAAAAAGCTGTGCAAGCAAGCAGCATGCGACCGTTTTGGGCACTGGTTTTGACATTTATCTACACTCTTTATCCCTCAGACGTTGATATGAAAACGACCTTTTCTAGCCCCTGTTGCTAATAATTCAGGCGCCAGCTGCCGAAGTGGCTGTCAGAGAGTCCCCATAACCTTTGGTTGGGGTCCGGTTTTCCCGAGGAGGACTGTAGAAAACCTAGGCCTTTCCCCTCTTTTTCTCCAGGGTTTTCCTGCCCCTGACTCCTGCTCTCTGGGTTTTTGTTGGATGATGGCTGACAGTGCTGGCCCCATGAGCACACCTCAGGGAGTGGGCCACAGTCTCGCTTGGTTGGTGGGAAAACCTCACTAGCCATGCCTGACGGGGTGTCAGGGTACATGGAGCCTCTCATGCGGGTGGGTGACAAAGTTCCCTGAGTTTTTGCTGTTGCTGTCCTCTTTGCACTTAGGAAAGGGGCGGGGTGGGGTGGGGGGATGACCAGAAGTAACATTTATTTATTCAATGCCTACACTGTGTGTTCTCATTCCTCACAACAAGCCTGTGAGGTGGCTAATGCTGTATGCCTGCTGAGGAAGATGAGGTTCAGAGAACATGAGCAATTAGCTCTGAGTCACACAGCCTGTGTGTGCAGTGGCTGCAGTTAGATCCCAATTCATCTGTCTCCAATTATCTTCCCATTTCACTTGGCTGCTGGGAGCTGGAAACGATTTCTTCCTTCCCATTTCACTGAACCGGATTTCCCCTGCAGGGCCCTGGGGTGCAGGTACACCAGCATGGTGGTGACTAACCATTTGTGACTGCTTGTTGTATGCCTAATCCAAGAGCTTCGTGTGTATTAATTCATTTAACCCTCACTCTTCTATCAGCTGCTGCTACTCTCTTATAGATGAGGAAACTGAGGCATGGAGTGGTTGGGGGATTGGCCCAAGGTCGCATGGCTGATAGTTGGGGATGTCAGGATTTGAATCCAGGTAGTCTAACCCAGTGCCCACACTCTTAGGAGTTTACCCTCCATTGAATGCGCCCTTGTTTGTTTAGCACTCCCCATACTCCAAAGCAGCCAAGATGAAAGAGGAAAGGAAAATAGTAAAGTGTTATGGAACTTGCTTTAGATTTTGCCATGTAGCGTAGAGGCCATCGATTTACTAATTGCCTTGTTTCTTGACTCATTCATTGATTTTCAGCTGCAGTGGGATGTCCTTCCTGCTGCCTTTTCTCCACTTCCGGTTGGCTTCCTCTTCACTGAAAATCCGTCTTCCTTGGGGCAGGCACTCTCAGGCTCATGGGACCACCAAGAAACCAGCTGTTCTCTAGGGGCCACCAGCACCATGACCTGCCAATCATTCTACGGGCAAAAAAGTTAATTTAAATAAGCTGGGAAGCAATATGATGCAAATTCCACAGCTTCTAAACAGTGTCCTGTAAGTAACTCGTTCTAGGAAGCCAGCAGAATGGTAAAAATCCAGCAAGTGCCCTCAGCTCTGTGCTGTGAATACTAGGGCCTTGGCTTCTCCCTCGGTAGCCCCAAACCACAGAGCATCTTCACGTACCAGGGATCAAGTGACCCTGGATCAAGATGGAATGAGGAAGAATTTCGACATTTGCTTGGAGTGGGCAGGCCTGCAGCAGGTCAGATCAGTCGATATGATGATGATGATGATGATACCTGCAGAGTCTTGCCGACGACATCCCCTATTCAAAGCATTTTACATATGCAAATCATTAATTGTGCATCAATCCCATTATATAGTTACAGTGCTTATCCCCATTTTACAGTTGAGAAATTCCACTCTGTTAAATGTGTGTGTCTATCGTAATTTTAGGAACATTAATATAAAAAAAGCGCATCTTAGAATCAAGGGCGTATGGTGCTTGGCTCGTGGGTTGGTGGTGTCACTATTTGGCTGCTCTGCAGGACAGGTGCTTCCTTATGAGCTGGGCCTTGGAAATTAGCTGAAACGTGAGGGGCAGTACTACAGCCTGCATTTACTGAGTTAATACTGTACGTCAGACAGCACTCTAAGAACGTGGCATGAGTTTTTTAATCCTCACAAAGAGTTAGGTACTATGGTGATGGCTATGCCTGAGTTATAGATAGGGAAACTAAGTCAGAGGGATAACATAACTTGCCCAAGGCCACCCAGTCAGTATGTGGCAAGGCCAAATGCCAGCTGAGGCCGCTGGGCTCTTCGCCACAGTCACCTCTGCCTCTGAGCGAAGGCCCCTGGTACAGCCAGGAAAGGGATAATGACATAGGGAATGGACACAGTCATAGGGCTCTGTGTGAGAGGCTCTGGTCCCCCTCAAATTCCCTTGTCCAGGTGACTTGTCACTCCCTCTTGGCATCCACCCTGGTGTGGAATTGGAGGTTGATTTTGTAGACTTCCATTTGTTTGTACCCGAGATCACCCCAGTAGTGAAGGAAATGGAGACAAGCTTTCTGATATGAGCATAAAAAATACCTGGGGAGGCTTATTCACCGGGTCTTGCAGGCACATTTCTGTTCCACCTCACAGCGACACTGTGAGGTTCATACTGCGTGGTCATGTCCATGTCGCAAAGGGGAAAACTGCAGCCCAGGGAGGGAGAGCCACATATCCTTGGTCACACAGCAGGTGTGGGGCAGAGCTGGGCTCTGGCCATAGATCTGTAGAGTGAGGGTTGACTCCACGGTGCCCTCCCCCAGAATGAGGCGCCCGCTGACAGCTCTGGACATTTCCTGTGGGCTCAGCTCTGCTAGTCTGTTGTTTCCGGAGCTTTCCCCTTCCTGAGTTGCTGCCTCTGTGCGCTCTTTCCAGAACAAGAGGATGAGCTTTTCCACAGCCTCGGAACTGTTTTTCTATTGCTTGTGCATCTGAGCACCTGCTGAGCTGATGAGCTTTTGAAATGTCACTTTCCTGCTGGAAGGGAGCTGTGAGTGATTTGCAGGAACACAGCAATCCCAGCTGCCTCCCTTGGAGTGGGTGGTGGTGGTCGGAAGGGGTTGGTGGTTTCTCCTCCAGCCCAGCCCCCTCCCTGAGGGGACGAGGTTGTGTTCCTGCTTGTACACCTGGCACAGGTACCCATCGGCTGCTGCCTGGTCCTTTTTCTTCTCCTGGGCAGACAGTGGCTGTTTCTGTGCCGTGTTTCTCTTACAAGGTATCGGCTCTGCATTTTTGGGTCAACTTTTGAGAGTACAATTACATTTCGGACCTTTTTTTTTTCTTTCTGGATTTCTCTTGTCAGAAAAATGCACACATATACAGAATTCTGTATATAAATGCTGGATTTTCATTTGAACCCTTACACTCAGCCTCCTGAGACATAGCCCGTGGCACCTCTCTCGCACTCCCCACTCCGCTGCCCTCGTACACATGCAATGAAATCTAGCTTAAAAATTGAGTTTTCTTCCCCCCCTCAATTGAGGGCAGGTATGGAAAATTAAATGTTTGATTCTCTGCGTGTGCCCCCCTCCCCATTCTCTTTCCATTGTTGTCCTTCAAAGCTCTGGCAGGAAAATGTATGACACACTCAAAGAGGTGACAGAATAGAGTTTAATGAAGATGTGTCATGGGGTTAAGAAGCAGAAATGGGGGAGTGAGGTAACAGGAAGAAGTGAAGTAAAGGGGACAATGGAAGGAAGCCCCTTGGACTTGATTTGTCCAGACTCATAACAGGACCATAGACTGGGTAACTTATAAATTACAGAAATTTATTTCTCACACTTCCGGAGGCCGGGAAGTCCAAGATCAAAATGCTGTCAGATTTGGTGTCTGGTGAGGGCCTGCTTCTTGGTTTATAGATGACCGTCTTCTGTGTCCTCACGTGCTGGAAAGGGTGAGGGAGGTCCCTGGGGTCTCATTTGCAAGGACACTAATCCCATTAAGCCTCACGATCTACTCACCTCCTAAAGTCCCCGCCTGCAAATACCACCACATTAGGGGTTAGGTTTCAACATATGAATCGTGGGGGACAGATTCAGTCTATGGCACCTTTCAACCCCTAGAATTAGGGGTAGAGGGAGAGGGTTCCCTGAGAGGAGGCGTAACTTGTGGAGATGCCCCTAGAGAGAAAGCAGGGGATCCATGTTCCTTCTTCGCCCTCCTCCTGGCTTCTACTGCTGTCTCCCAAGGGGCCGGAGGGCCAGAGCCTGGTGGATGCAGGCAGTGGAGGTCAGCCTCCCAGCCTCACAGATCCTGCTGGAAAAGCTGGGAAGTAATCTGAAGGGCAACCAGAGAATATAGTTAGCACATCTGCCTTCAGAGTCTAAAATAACTTTTTCCAGTAGATGGCGCTTTCGAGAGTGCAGCGGAGCAGCTTTGTTTTCTCACATGCTCTCCCTGGGGACCGGGTGTCATGGGGAATTGCTTAGCTTGTGCTATGGAGCTTTTATAATCCCGTTAGCGATTGGAAGCTTCCTGTTGTTTTTCAGATGCTTTTAAACTAAGCGTTTTTGTTTTTCCATCGTATGCCTGCCATTACAAGGCCACTTTGAAAGATTTCATTATGCTTCATGGTGGTGAACCAATCTGCCTCAGTATCACAGGGAACTGTATATAAATGACATACGTGGCATTACGTTCAGAGGTAGCTTGATGTAGAGAAATGGGCATTTCTAGATTTTTCAAAATGGAAATTATGTGCCTAGAAGCAATTGAGAAATTAAGAAGTGGTGTGCTGTGAGGCAGCAGGTATAACTGACATCACCAGGCTTGGATCTGGGCCGTTTGGGGTCTGCTCCGTCTGGGGTCTGCTCCGTCTTAGGTCTCCTCCTGGCTCCTTGCACTTGTTCTACGACCATGCATCTCTGTAAGGTGGCGTCACTAACAAAGACCTTCTCCTTAAGCAAACTTTAGTCAGGCCACTCTGAGCTCTCTTTCGACTAGACTTGGACCTTGGTCCCTGGACTGTCTTTGGCCTGCCTTGCCCAGTTTTATCAAGAATCTTGCCAAATCAGTTTAGAGAGGGTCTCACCAACCTTAATATCTGATTACCCCAGGGTGCCTTCAGCAAAATCCTGTTTTCTGTTGGTTTAATGACAATCCCCCCACCCCCACCCTTGATGTTTTCTGGATAATTTTTGGCCACTGATCTCCTTGCTCTGCTTGTTTGCCATAAATCCCCAGGTGCCTTTGCCTTATTCGAAGGTGAGCCTCCTCTCTCTCTGTTACAGTAGTCCTGAATAAAGTCATCCTTACTACCATAACAAGCATTAGGATACGTTTTTCCTTAGCATCATTACCCACTATAAAACCTTGGCATTGTTTGAACCCTCAAGGACCTGCAGACCAGCCTCACCCACGTGGAGCTTACCACGAGCAGTGTGCTCACCTGTTGGTGGACTGGTTCTCGTGGTTAAGAAGCCCTGCCTTGATCTCAATTAGCCTTGTCTTTGCAACCTGTTCCCTCTCCACTAAGTGAATAAATTAGCTTCTCAAATTTTAGCTAGCTTAATGATGGCTATATTGCCTTCTTGCTTTATTGAATGGGATTCTAAGCCTGGGTGAACCAACATTTTGGACTCGGGGATATTGTTACTGTAGAAGGTTGCATGAGGGTGATGCCCCAGGGGGTTGAATCTGTGTGGATTCTTGTCTTTATTCTGTAAACTCCTGCATTGCTCTGCTTCCAATTCTAAGTCCTTTGTTTCCTTCCTCTGCCGTTAGCTCTTGCTGATGCCTTGTTTGATAACAGTTTTATAAATGGCACGCTCCTTTTTCTTTCATGGAGCAGAGTGCTTAGGCTTTGTGAAAACTGTTTGTCACTCAGAAGTCTTTTTTTTTTTTTAATTTCCAGGTTGATGGCTGTGTTCCAGATGTTAACATTATCAGAAGCCTGACATCCACATGGTGAGCAGTTTATACTCTTATATACATCCTGTATGCTTTGAAGGACATTGTAAGTTCATCAAAGGTATATTAAATACATTTGCTATTTGTTTGCTGTTTCATTTCTGTTTATCATATAACTCTAAATCTGTGCCTAGTGTTTGTTGATTTTCATCCTTATTTTTTTCTGCCATTACTTCATTCATGGGTATATTTGAAAATGGTAATGTACATATAAGATCAAAACAACCAAAGTCATTTGTTCGAAGAAGAATTTTAGGGCAGGGATATAAAAAGAAAATCAGATTTACTTTTAAATATTTCTATATGACTCTCTGAAAAGATAAGGACTAAATTTGTTAAAGATCAACACAATACTATTATCATGTGTAAAAAATGAACAATAATTCATTTCTTAATATCACTAACAAGCCATGTTCAGATTTTCTTGATTGTCTCATAAATATTTTTCCAGAATTAGTTAAAAATATCTCAGGGTAATCAAAGGATTTAAACAAAGTTCACATATGGATTTTGGTTGATATGTCTCTTAAGTCTCTTTTAATATGTATGTTTCATGTTCCTCTTTTATTTTCCCTTGTAATATATTCGGCGAAGAAGCTAGATCTTTTGTCCTGTGGAGTTCCCCATGTTACAGATTTTGTTGTCAACGTCCCTGTGTTATTTAACATGGTTTATTGTCCCCCGAATTTCCTATAAACTAAAGGCTCGATCAGCTTCAGGTTCAATTTTTTGGTAAAAGTATTTCATAAGTGATAGTGTAACTTCTGTCAGGCGACACATTCTGACTGTTTTTGAAATCTTAATATTGACAGGTGCTGTTAATCTGATCATTCATTATTAGGATCCCTATCAGTTTTTTTTCCTCATAGTTTGAGTAGCCATTGATGATCCTTAATGGATGCCTACATCATTCTTTACTTAGGGTTTATGAAAAGATGATACTCTTATTCTGTCATTTGTTCTATATTTATTTAAAGGAAAATTTCTATAAAGAACTTTATTTAAACATTTTTAAAAAATTACCTTGGAGGTATAGTTTATGTATACAAGGCAGAATAATGGCTTTATTGTTTCCTCTTATTTACCAGAATAATGAATTGGTTCCATGATATCTTGTATCTTAAGAACAAAGGTTGTTGAGAACTAGTTCCTACCTTGAATATCTAGACTTGATTTTGGTCTTAGAAGAGTACTCCTGGGTACGATGGGCTATGCTCAAGGTCTTCGTGCGTAGTTTCAGATCAACCTATCTCTTTGCTTATTCCTGCCATTTCTTACAGGAGGGTCTTAGGTGTGCTCTGCTTCACCCCTCCTTCTTAGCACTCTGAGGATTAGAACAGCAGTCGGCAAAGCCATGGGCACAGCTACTTGTCTACGTAATGCCGACGGTTGTTTTCATGCCACGGTGGCAGAGTTGAGTAGTTGTGACAGAGACCGTGTGTCCCACAAAGCCTGAAATATTTACTGTTTGGCCTTTTACCAAAACCAGTTAGTTGACCTCTGGGCTAGGAGGATGAATAAGCTCTCAGAATATGGGTCACACAGAAATATTCCTCATCACCGAAATGCTGTTTAGCTGCTCGTACATGTGGTGGAGGTGAAATTCCGTGGCTCACCAGTTGTAGCTTAAAATTAATAAATAACTTTATATCTCTTTGGTCATTCTTCTGCATGTTAGATGACATTATCCTTATACTTGAAATATTATTCAACATGGTAGGTTCACTTTATGTGCAGCGTCATTTTACTGGGTAGATGGTTGGATATTGGTAATCCTGAAGTTTAGCGTATTGAGACCTGATTTGCTCTACCCTCTTCCTTAAATAGTATGAAACCTTCTCTTCCTTATGTGCGTACTATTATGTGGTTTGTTTTGTTTTTGTGTGATCAAAATTCTCCATCCTTTCAGTGAATATCTCGTGTTAAGGGTTTTCAAAATCAGTAAACTTGCATATTTTCCCCTAAATGGAACTCAGCTAGTTTTATCTAAGCTATTCCTTTTGTCTTTTGACTATATACTGTGTGCTGTATTATTATGCATGGCCATGGAATTCTTTATGTAAAAAGAAATAGAAATAGATTTAAAATATAAAGGACTTTTCTTTTCGTAATTGCATCTTAATGTAATAAAAACCAGAGTGTAATTATTAAAAATGATAGAAAAAAGAATTAAAACAATAAAATTGCTTAGCAAAGATCCTGTTTCATAATGCGTTCAGAAATAATTGGTATCATAATGTATAATTAACAATCTTTCTTTGAAGTATGAAGCTTGGGTGGGCAGAGGACTTTTTAAGACTTGGAGATGTCTGAATTAGTTCCTATGGTGGCACTTTGGAACCTGTGCACAGATTGTAGCATCACGCAGCCTTCCTTGTTAGTGTTTTTTGTTGTTGTTGTTTTTGTTTTTTGTTTTTTGTTTTTGTTTTTTTTTGAGGTGGGGCAGTTGGATTGAGGGAGATACTAAAATAAGGCTAGGACAGAGGGTGCTCTAATGCTTGACCCAGACACCCACTACTGCCCCGGGTTGGTCAGGGAAGATAGGAGAGGAGAAGCTACTTAATATGGGTTGCGACTTTAGCTCAGACCCCACGGAAATTTCCTGGGGAGTTGGAGCTAACCAGGTGTCAAGTTTTCCTGGGGCTTTTGCTTAAAACAACCTGATAAGCCTCCTTGGCTCGTTTTTAGACCTACTAGACCTACCCTTTAATCTGACTCTGTGGATCTTTACTGCCGAGATGACCATGAATGATAAGTCCAAGAGATGCAGCAGCAGGAAAAAGAGGGAAAGGGAATGGACTCCAAAGCCCAGAGCCTGAGCCTCAGTTTCCCCATGGCGCACCTTGGTGCTGATTGGCTGAGAACTGGGAGACTAGAACACAAAAGAGAGTAAGTAAAAGTTCTGGGAGAGAGCATTCCAAGCAGACCCAAGCTTTTATTTGCTACTCTTTTTGTTCAAGAGTTCCTTGCCCACGACCGGCATGTCCAGACTCCTTCTCAGAGAGATGGTGGTGGTGGTGGATGTGGTTCATTGTCCCCTTATGGCTGAAAACCTTAGCCCCAGCATGTTGGGGGAAATCAGTTCTGTGTAACTGTGAAGAGGTTGTTGTCAAAACAGTCACACCAGAGTTTATCTTTTGAAAGAGTCATGTTAGGGGGTGGCGGGGTGAGGGGCAGGTGGAGATGGGGAGGGATGTGGGAGGCAGCAGTGCCCAGTACAATAATTTGAAAGAGACTATTGCTGCTTGAAAATTTTGGGTCTCTTCTTTGGAAATAGCTTTTAAGGTCTGGGGCATATTCTTTGAAATATCTTCATTAGTGGCAAATCTTCCTGTTCTTGGGTGGTTTTGGTTTTCGGTAAAATTCTGAATGCAGTTGCCCTCCCAGTTGGTTTTTTACATCCCTTCTTGTCCACAGAGTAGCCAGAAGTATCTAAATAACATTCAAATCTTTTTCTTCGGCTTTGAACTTCCTATGACCTCCTATGACCATGGATTTAAAAACCAGGCTCTGCGGTGGCTGCCAGGCCTCCAGTTGATTCGGCCTCAACTCCCTGTCACCTCCTCTCTTCTTAACTTGGGTAATTCTCACACTTTCTTTGTGGGACTAGAAAATGGCCAGCCTCAGGCCTTCCTCCTACATGCCAGGGTTCCTTTTTCTCCAGTTCCACCTGGCCAGCCCTTTACTTCCTGTATAGCTCTGCTCAAATGTCACCTCCTCAGATTAGCCAAATGTGAAGTAGCGGCTCCTCCACACACACTCTCCCCAGTGCCCTCATCACCTCCCATTACAACTGTTCTAGATCTCATCATAGTACTTGGGATCATCAGAAGTCTCTCTGTTTAGCGGTGTGTTCATTGCTTGCTGTTCCCGAGGTCACCAGTGGCCTATTGCTTCAGTCAGAGGTTGTCAGAGCGTGGGCACTCGCATTCAGAGACAAGTCTGCTATGCAGGGTAAATGTGTCAGTTGGATAATATCTTATAAATAAATATTTTCCAAGATGACTACACTGAGAGAATAGTTCAGATACAGAAATATGTGTTTTAATCTATCTCGATAAGAAAACCAAGCCAAACCAAGAGAGTTTCCTTATCAAACCCCATGTGCTGCAGTGGCCCACAGTCTGGAGGCTTATAACACAGGCTGTCTGTCTGCCCGGGGTTTTAGCCCTGAGTAGCCGCCCCTTCACCTCAGCACATTTTTACTTGGGTAACGAGGAGATTTGCATAGATCAGGGCCTCTACCTCAGGACTGCTGATAATGTGGGCTGGGTTGTCCTTTGTGCGGCAAGCTGTCCTGTGCATTGCAGGATATTTAGCCATATCCCTGGTCTCTACCCATTAGATGCCAGTACACTGCCCTAGTTATGACAACTAAAGTGTCTTCAGCAAATGTCCTTGGGGAGGAGGCATGAAATCTCCGTGGTAGAGAACACCCAAGAGTCTGCCAATAACCTTTCATTACCACCCTTTATCACTTATCCATTACTGTGGATCAAATTTCTGAGTGTATAAGAAAGGACATTGAAACAATGGCATATTGTTCAAGTTTGGATTATAGCGATGCCTGAAGTTTTTTTTTTTTTTCATAATCTACAATTTGTGGTCTTAGTTTCCTTGTCATCATTGTCCCTAGTTTCATCATTTATAAAACATGTCTCCTCCGAGGAGGATGTTCTTGAGTGTTGCCTGAGTCCGATACTTAAAATCACAGTCTTGTCTGGGAGAAATCGCGAAGGATCTTTGCGCAATACCTGTGCCGTTAATATCGACATCACTATCATCTTGTTCATCTCTGTTATTCTGACGCCGAGGAAACCAAGGCCCAGAGAGGGACAGTGATGCATCCAGGTCATGGTTAATGCCAGAGTGATGTCCATAGAGGTGTTTCTGGGGGATTTTCTTGCACTTATGTTTTCCACGCAGGTTGGCAGAGCTCTCTGGGGCTCTCACCTCCCCTGGGAATCTCGGCTAGAGCCTGACCGTAAGGTGCCAGTGTCCTTGGCTCCCCAAGGATCTAGTAACCAAACGTTTTTAGGAAAGATAATCAAGGAGGATTTTAGGAGGGTCAGAGAAAGTGAGGCCAGGGGAGTACCTCAAATAATGTAGACAATCAACTGAAAAGGGAAAAACAATGCAAAGGAAATAAATAAAAAGAGGAAGGAAGGAGGAACCCTTAGACGAGGAACCAAAGAGTCCAGCCAACCAAATGCAATGTGTGGATCTTGTTTAGATCTTGATCTGAACAGATCGACTCTGTGTGCGTGCATGCATGCGTGTGTGTGCATATGTGGGGGGGGGGGGGGGTGTGTGTGAGAGAGAAAGAGATAGAGAGACAGAGAGAGGGGGAATTAGAGACATTCAAAAGCTAAGTGGATAATTGGTAGTATAGAATAATTTTTTGGAAGTGGCTGTAAAAATAGTACTGTGATTTATTATAAAAGGGGGAAAAAAAAGGTCCCCCCTTAGGACATGCCCTTCATAGATGGCTCACTGATCTGGGAAATTGAGCTGAAGCTAGAACTCACGGTCACCTCTTCCAGCTCTCTGTTATCTGTTTGTGTCGCCACTTCTCTTCCTGCCACTAGAATTTTAGCCAGAATATTAGCTTTCACTCACACACACACACACACACACACACACACACACACACACACAGGCTATGTGTCTGTTTGCACACACCCAGCCGGTATTAGTCTGATTGTCTAACCTTTTCCCAATGAGCATGTGGCTTCACTCCTGCATTTCCGCTCTGTTGGTTCCAAGCTTGCCTGACCCTCTGGGGGTGTCCTCAGCACCCCATTCCAGTTTGGCCCCTACAGCACCTCCCACCCTACAGCTTCCAAGCTACTTTGATCGCTCCTTTCTCTGAACTTCACTTAAGCCTGGTGCTTTTCACCCTGGCTTCATGTTGGAATCATCAAGGTCACCTGCACTGGGATTACTCAGCTGCGGATGGACTTGGCGAACTCCCTATACACAGTATTTTTTTTTTTTTTATTAAAGTAATGTTGGGTGAATTATCTGAATTAAAAAATTCATGAGAAAAATATGATATGCTAAATCAAGCGTGCTGTTTTGCAGTCTGAGTCACCCAGTACGCCTGTCCCTTTGGCTGGCTCTGCCTGTGGATGGGCACTCCGGATGTCAAAGGCGTGATTGATGCCCAGTGCCAGAGTGCCTATGTCCCAGTTGGCTGGCTGTGCCTGCTGCTCGAGGCCTGATTTATGCTCTTCTCAGAGCTACAGATCACTCCATAGTATAATACAGATGACGAGGCTTGTCCTAACTCGTGCGGCCTCAGCCTTCTCCATCTCGTGTGAACTTTTTTCCTTGTAAATGCTCAGTTTGGCTTCTCAGCTTAATTGACTTCTGGATGGATTAGATGCTGCTTAATAATGTCTGAAACCCACAAGGACTATTTTGATGGACTCTCAAGGAGGAAGAGGCACCTCGATTCCCTGGCCCCTCCGTGGGTCAAAACTGTTCTTTGTCGGGGCCTTTGGGGTCCCCACTGTGTGCTCTGCACCATCCTAACTCCTGGGAAGTGAGATGCAGAGAGAAAGCACTGGTTCTGCCTTCCAGGGACTTAGATCTGGGTAGGAAGCAGGGCACCCATGAGAAAGAGCAGCGAGAGGAAGAACCACCATGATTACAAAGGTCAGCTTCCTGCAGAGGGTCAAGGAAACATACTGGAGAAGGGCCTTCGACTTGCTTTTCTGGAATAGGAGAGTGGACTCACTGTTTAGGACAGAGAAGTTGGCGGTGACCTCTTTGAAAGGAGGTGATTTGGGGGGGATTCTGATTATTTCGATAGGAAATTGATTTGTGTTTATATTCCGGGAGGGATGGAAATTGAGTCCTATTTCTGTCTACTCGCAGCCAGTGAGGAAAAGGGCGTCAGCACTCCCTGGGGGCCAGGGGTTCGTGTCTTCTGCTGCTGCATTCTCCCAGAGCAGCTCTTCCCTTAGATTCTACGGCAAGGCCAGGCACCAGGCTCGTGGTCACTGCCTGATGGCTGGCCACCCAGAGGAAGTCCCCCGGATTGCACTCATCTTCCTTTGTTTTCGATGAAGCCAGACATTTGCTTTTCTGCCTAATTGGATTACGCCTCGGTGTGGGCGTTGTTTGCTTTATCCCAGTCAGTTTGCTGGGAAGCTGTCCTGGTACTGTATTTAGTAGATGCCCAGACTCCAAACCTAGTCCCACCTGCCCAAGAAAGAAAAGGGAGTCGTGACAATGGCAGGGCAGGTTTCTCTGTGGAAGTAGCTGGTATTTTTCTGAGTAGAAACTTTGAGGAAGGAACCAGCAGTGAAATAAAAGGCAAAACAAAACAAAAAGCCAGCAACGTTTTTCTAAGCAGCTGCACTGAGTCTGGCGCTTTTACATCCGTTGCTTCATCTCCATGTACTCTCCAGAGCAATCCAAGTGGGTGACGCTGGGAGAGGTCACGTACTTTGGTCACAGAGATCTCCAGGAGTGGCAGCCAGGGGACTCAGCTGGGTAATGCAGGCCTCTCTGACCAGCCTGTCGTGTGGAGGTCATGCTGGCGTGGTTCTGAATGTGGAGTCCCGACGACAGGGAAGTCGTGACTGGAAATCAGAGGTGGAGCTGGAAATGAATGTTTGTCAGATGCTTCCGGGGTCAGACCCCATCCTTGGGCTTTTCCAAGTGGCACTTTGAACTTAGATTCTGTCCTCGAATTTTGGCCCGTATAGACGTTTTAGGAGTGACCAGTGTTTATGTTGGGGCCTGTTACATGCTGAGTGTTGTGATGGTTAATTTTATGTGTCAATTTGACTGAGAAACTCGGTGCCCAAATATTTTTCTGAGTGTTTCCTTGAGGGTGGTTTAGTATGCATTTAACTTTTAAATTGATAAACTGAATGAAGTTGACTGCCCGCCTTAGTGTGGGTGGGCCTGGTATAATCAGTTGAAGGCCCGATTGACCAAAAGGCTGACCCTCTTCCAAATAAGAGGGAATTTCTGCTGCTTGACTGCCTTCGATCTGAGCCATCAGTCTTTTTTATGCCTTTAGGGTCTCAGACTGGAAATATACCATCAGCATTCTTGGGTTTTCAGCTTGTCTACTGCAGATCTTGGACTTGTCAGCCTTTGTAATTATGTGAATCCCAGTTCCTTATAATCAGTCTCTTTCTATATACATCTCAGTATCCTTTGACTAGTACAACTGCTCATTCTGGGTCACTGCCCATCTCCTTATTTCTCAGGTCGGCAGTCATCTGACTAATTTTCCTTTGGACGCTGCAAGGAAGTGTCTGAGCCACGGTCTCTTCACTTCCATTTGGTTTCTTCCCTTTATCTCTGAACTCACAGCTCAGTTTTTAATGGTGATAGCTCATTCTCATGTCCTTCTTCCTTTTGTAATTCTTTTGACCTTAGGAAAATTTCTTCCCTTTTTTCTTTACTTTCTCTAGCTTCTCTGTCCTCCTTTTCCCCCAATAATTTCTCCTCTCTCCCTCCCTCTCTTCCTTCCTTTCTTCCTTTCCTATTTAGGCTCCCAAATGGCCCTAATAATTGTGGTTCATCAGATTCACTGTACTTTGGTGTCATTAGATGTCGCATGAAATTCTTCATAAACAAGGTCGCTGGTCTTCCGAGCCCACTCCAGAATATCCAAGAATGTCCGTAGCACCCCCTATTTTCTTCTGATTTAAGCTACTTTTCTTTAAGCCTCAGCTTCTAGCATGCATAAAGTATCTCCTTTTGAACTCTACTGTTTTGCTTTCATTTTACTGCAAGATTTGTAACTTTTTTATATTTGTTTTCCTTGAATATGTACAACATGTCTATAATATTTCGTATTGAAAATACTTTCAAGGGACAGCTGAGAGTGGCTTAGCTACTGCTGCATGGCCTGTCACTTTAACGAAAGGCCTTCCTTGTCCTACTTCCCAATTGTGGTGAATGAATACCTCCCATTGGTAAGTTGGGGATGCTCTGCGTTTCTTTTTTGTTCCCTTTACCTTCTCTGCACCTTCCCCATTCATACTTCATCATTCCCTGGTCTTCACTCAGTACTACCCATAAGCTTTGATCCTGCAGTACTAGTCCACTGTGAGAGCCAGTGTGTAAGCTTCTGTTGGAGGCTCAGTGAGCTCTCTTAAAGTGAGCAGCAGTGGATATTAGCACTGGACAGATGGAACCGTGTGTGCCGCCCTTGCTCCTGGACTGGGCGTCCGGGTCATGCATGATGCACGGGATGGCCACAACTCGCATGCCTGGACCTCAGTAGAAGGCAGCAAGAGGTTGCTGATAATTTTCAACTGTAAAAATTTTGGCTGAAGGCAGAGTTTGTTTAAAAAACAAAACAGAACAACACCCCATCCCAAAACCAACCTCTCAAAAATACAACCAACCTGGGTCAGAGAGGGCTAACCGATAAGTTCAGTGGTTATCTGTATTCCAACTTGAGAAGTAATGAGTGGTAGTCTCAAAGTAATTCTTGGATTTTACAAGGATTTGGGATTTCCTCAGCCTCCTACGAAGAAAGCAGGTCTTTGGGTATTACGAGGAGTTTGAGTGTCTTAGTGTCTGCCAGGTAGACTGTGCTGGGGCAGCATTTGTGACCTTAGTCAGAATTCTATGCAGTTGCTAAAGGTCTGTGTCTCTTTTAATTGGAATTACAGACAACGTCGAGCATGGCAAGGGGAAGCTTAATATCTCCTTGATTTATCAGATGATTTTCTACAAAATTTGTACCCTATATGAAGGAGTCTTTTGGAGTGAGCATTGCCCTTCCTTCAGCAAGACCAAAATGTAATATGAAAGAACTGTGGTTAAAGAACATTCTAGAAGACACTTGAACTAAGCAGAGTGAAGCTTGTCATGGCATTACAGAATGTTAAAGCTGGAAGGGGCATATTGATAAATGAATTCAAACCATTTATTTTACAGATAAGAGACGGAGGCCCTGGAGTTTGTTTCATTCAGTCAGGGTTCACTTATCACCTTAGGCTGTTTCTTACGTTACCCTGTTAAATTTGATGTTAAATTCCATGTGCTAGGTGACATTTGCCATGGAAACAGTACTTATTTATGTGCTGTTGAGTCTGTTCCGATTCCCAGTGACTATCAATGAGTGATGTCCACAGTGTCCTGTCTTCAGCAGCCTCAGTCCTGCAGACTCATGCTTATGGCTTCTTTGTATGAAGTCAGTCCATCTCATATTGGTCTTCCTTTTTTCCTGTTGCCTTCTGTTTTTCCCAGCATTCTTGTCTTTTCCAAAGAACCCTGCTCAAAGTAGGACAGGTTCAGTTATGTCATTTTTGCCTCCAGAATGTTTCAGGCTTAACTTGCTCTGGGACCCACTCCGTTGTCTTTCTGGCAGTCTGGAGTGTCCTTAGAGTTCTCCTCCAACATTATATATTGAATGAATCAGTTTTTCCCTGTCCGTCTTTTCGCCGTCCAGCCTTCCCATCTATACATAGTAAATGGGACAATGAGGATGTGGATGATATTAGCCTTGGTCTCTAATGACACATCTTTGCTCTTGATGATCTTTCTTAATTCTCCCATTGTTGCCTTTCCAAGTCTCAGCCTTCTCTTGATTTCTTGGCTGCCGTCTCCATTTGAATTGATGACTAGTAAGGTAATCTAAAGCAGTAGTTGTATGTGCATTCTCTTATTCTTCGAAAGAGTTACTAACATATATACATTTTTTTATTGTTAAATATTTAATGACAGACTCCCTTTTAATTTGAATGTTAGATCATTATTTATGTGAAGTCCCAATAAATAGTCCAGTCTCATTTTCCTCAAGCTGACAAATTTCACTTTTGGTGCTTGTGGGGAAAGCAAATATGGAATTATTATTGTAGCAATTAGTCATCTACCCTAATTTTTTTCCTTGTAAATTCCCAGAGCATATGCATGAAATTCATTAGTATAGATTGCCTGTGCTCTAAAGTCATTGTGACATTATAGATGTTTCACTTCTCCTTTGAAGTTTAATGCAATAAGGAATTTAGCAGAAGCCTGCCTTTATTACTTTTAAATCAGGAAGCTGTGTTCCTCAGTTGCTGTCTTCCTGTGCCGATGCAGGCTGACTCAGCGCTCTGCTTTTTGATTACAGGAAAGCCAATGCACATTCTAAATTTTCATGCCTCTGCCGACGAGAGTGTCTTAAAGTTGTTTGATAACTGCTGTTATAATTTCCATGGGATAGCTTATCTTTAACGCTTCCCATGAACACACAAGTCCCGCTGCTGGGAGCTAAAGGGATTAGAATTGACTTTCATGAAATTTTTCACTTAATGAAATCTCATCAATTTCTGTCCTCCTGGCTATTTTAATTCGAGACTGAGGAGGGTTCAAGGATGAACAGTTTACAGACTGCTGCTTCCCTTTGGCTTTTTGGGAGGCTGCACTCCATGAGGTCCAGGTTTTATTAAATATGTTCTAAATGACTTGCATGGGAGCCAGCTCTGTCTGATGTTTTATATTATATAACCCGTCAGATTTATGGAGCCTACAATGAGTTCCAAGTCCTAGTTTTGAGGGATTTGCCAGAGAAGTAGGGATACTGTTAGCTTTCTTGAGAATGAAAACTTGGAAAGCCATAATAATTCGACTCATTATAGAAGCCATCACTATAAAATATGATTTTTTTGTTGGGGGGGTGGTCAGAAATTATACTTTGAAAGTTGAAAGAGATTCACAGCTTGGGCCACAGGAGTCTGAGATCTGGGGATTTTATTCCAGTGGTGGTAATGGTGAGTCGGGTGAGATTTTCTTTACGGGTGTTTAAACTGTTTGCACCCCTTTAGAAGTTGATTAAAATTATGGGGCCTCTCCCCAGAAAAATGTATGCACGTGCTATACAACTTTTTGCATTCTGTTTTGAGAGGTTCGTGGATCCCCTGGAGTTTAGGGACTCATTTTGTCATACATATTTCAGTTTTTGTTCCAGAATCATGGTTGCCTAGTACTGTGCTGAGTTGTATAGCCCCAATAAAATTTTGGGTCTTTCTTGATTGTAGTTTCCAGATTCAGTATTGAGGAATTGACTGCTACTACAGCATTAAGAAGTAGTTTTTATAAATTTAAAGCATTAAATAAATGACATTGCTTCGTTTTCATTAAAAAACAATAATAACAACAAAAATCTCAGGTGGATTTGCAAGGCAAGGAAAGAGAAGCTAGAAGCAGGAGAGTGCAATGAAAGAATGTTAATGCTTAATTCTGTATGATCCTATTTTAAAAACCATTTTAAAAAATCAGGTCTACGGCTATGCTACCCTGAGCAAGCCTGATCCCATCTGATCTCGGAAGCTAAGCAGGGTCAGGCCTGGTTAGTACTTGGAAGGGAGACCACCTAGGAGGACCAGGTGCTGTAGGCATAAAAAAGTAAAAAAATAAGGGATTGTAAACTGACAAGGTCCTTGCAATCTGTGAGGTCAACCAAGGGTTGCCTTGCCTAAAAAAAAAAAAAAAAAGGAAAAAAAATCAGGTCCTACCTCAAAGGGCCCAGAATTAAACTAGCCAAGATATGTAGCAGAATGTTCAGTGGGCTCTGAACCCAGTTCTACAAAGCGTTTTGGGCTACGGGGACATCTTTGGCTCTCCAAGGTCATTGTCTTATGGGACAAGGTTGCCTCCCCTCACTTCTCATTGTTTTATAATGTCTGGGGAGCTGGCCCTGAGGTGTCTGTTCATTATTACTTAGAGGGTTTCATTATTCCCAATGACACAAACAGTTGGGGAATCTGACAGGCCTGGCCATCTCCCGCACTGGGCCCTCCTGTAACCCATGCTTGTCCATCCTTTTCCCCTTTGTTTCTCAGAGTTAAAGTTGTGAAACGAAAGGTGAGATTCCCAGTTTTCTCCTTTTTTAGGCAGGGATGCTTTCTGCTTAAATTGCTTCAAGGGTGATGGCAAACGATAACGCACACCTGAAAATTATATAATTGTGTTAACCAATGTTACCCCAATAAACTTAACAAAAAAGAAAAAGTTAACAAGTAAAAAATTAAAAAAAAAATAAAGCCACATAATAAAAAGCTCTTATGGTAAATGAAATTACTTTTCTATTAAAAAAAGATTTCTTCAAGGGAGTTTAAAGTTGCTTTCATCCCTGGGTCATGTGTATATATAGAGATACAATTGAATTTGATATTTAATGTATTAGTTCATTGGAACATGGATCAAACCTGACTAGTCGCTGGAGACCTCGTCTAATCCTGGCTCTTCTGGTCTTTGCCTGTGTGGCATAGTGTAGTTGGGTACCTCCTTCAGTTTATTTTCCTTACTAAGTCTTAATGAGGTTGTTAAAATTCAGAAATCCAGGGCATCACCTTGATAAAGTCTCTCTCCTTGACCCAACTTTAGTTAGTCTCCTCAGAGCCCTCTTTTCGACTAGGCCTCAACTTTGGCCTCTGACTCTCTCTTTGGCCTGCCTAGCCTAGTCTTAGCAAAAAACCTTGCTATGGTTTCCCCCTACACTCGATATCTGATCAACTTTCGCATCCCCAATGTTTGATGTGTAAGTCCTTGTCCTGCCTTTAGCAAGATTCTTATTAGGCTAGTGTAGTGAGAATCTCCCTACTTAGAATGTCTCCTTTTAGTAATTTTTCATTCATGATGATCTCCTCACCCTGCTACTTGCTTATAAAATCTCACTTGTCTTTGTGTTTAAAGTTGAACTTGATCTGTCTCCCCTATTGCAATCATCTTGAATAAAGTTTTCCTTACCATTTAACATGTCAGAATAATTTTTTTCTTTAATAATGTCTAGATTCTTATTTGATACATCTGAGGCGGGACCCTGTATATTAGCTAGGGAAGGCTAACTCCTGAAACAAAATCCCAAACACAGTAACTTAGCAAAAGTTTATTCCTTGTCTATGTATAGTTCTCTTCCAAATGGTGATTCCAGGACCCAGACTCCTTCTGTATTGTGGCTCTGCCATGTCCAACATGTGCCTGCCATGGTCTCCATATTCCTTCGAGTCAAGTTGTAGAAGAGGAGAGAGCACTAAGGCTTGTATGGAGGAGGGCACATCTCTTTCACTCACATTCTGTTGGCTGGTATCAAGTCACATGGTCACTTTCTCTTCAAAGGAGGCTAGGAAATGTAGGCCATAGAAAGAAGGAATGAGTTTGTTGAATACCAGCCCGTGAATTGCCATTTTAAACAAGTGTCACGTGTGGTTCGGATGTAAGGGTCGCTTGGTCCACACCTTGAGAAATGCTGTACATAATGATTGCCAAGTGTTTTCCAGTCCCATGATTCTGTCTTGCTGGGAGTTCTTACACCGTAAAAAGCAAGTAAGTCCTTTCAAAGTAAAAAGAGAAATTGAACAAACAAAATCACAGTTGATTTTTCTCCCCACGTTCTAAGTCTGGAAATGCTTGTTTACTTGTTCAGACTGGCTGTTAAATGGTCAGGGTTACCATCTCTTCTTCCCAATGGTCCTGGAGTTGTTTTGCTGCGACTCCTCTGCTTTGGGAACACACCAGGATATATTACCTTATGATGCCTCATTACAGAATTGGGAGCACAGGAAATATGCTTGTTTCCCTTGGCAACTAGCAACAGTGGTTAGTTTGTCTCTTTCCTTTGACTCTTTAAATCCGTTGAAGATGTAAGGGTTTTCATAACTTCTTTCACTTAGAACCACTGATCTGGGACCATGAAAACCCTGACAGTACCTGGTATTGACTTGGTTATTTTTGTTGTGATTTTTAAAGAGGCCGAGGATTTGCATTTATTCTGTGTGAGGAATTGGGCTAAAAGCAGACACGAGGATGGGGAGGGACAGTGTAGTGATCAGTTTCCCTTAATTCCACTAAAAACCGTTGGTGGAGTAAGAAGAAATATTTGGATCTGTATGAGATGTAGTTTGAACAAATTACAATTGTAAGGGAAAGCTAGATTGTGAATACAGAGTCTTTGAGACTTTTCTGGGTTTCTGATTTCTCGACACCATCAGCTGCAAAGTTGGCAAATATACTACAAGCTAGTGGATGCTTTCTAGATTGAATACCAGTACTGACACCAAACAATATTAATTAACATTTATAGAATACTTATACATGGCCTTTGTTATTATGTCATTTCCTCACCAAACAACACTAGGAGGTATTAGTACTATTTTATCCCTATTTCACCAGATGAGGGAAACAGGCTCAGAGAAGTTAAATTATTGTGCAGGGTTGCATTGTGGGTAATAAAGACCCTGTTGACAGCCAGAAGCATAAAGAATTTGTGGTTTTGTTCCTTCCTGGTCTGATTTGTTCTGCTTTAGCCAGTATATTCTTAAGACAACCAGTGGTTTTTGGAGAGAGCCCTCTCTCTCTTTTACACATAGATTACATGGTGCAGAAGAAAGTTCTTCCGTTTCCTTTCATGACAATTATGGTTTCTGGGTTAGCATTCGATACCGCCAGTTCTTTGAGGATGTGGGTCAAGTCAGCTCTGTTTCTCCCCAGCATTTGCTGGTGTACGGCATGCTTCGAGTGTTACAGGAAGCTCCTAAATATTGATGGCTGGGCAACTGTGGTGTCTTTAGGGATCATTTCATAGGATATTATCAGTCACATGCGTTTTAAATGATAGAATGCATTTAAGGCTTCTGTTATGCTTCTCATTGGGTCACGGAAGATGGTATCGGGTCTGTTCGTAGCTAAGTCCAGTGTTAAACATTGTGCCAACCCCCTCCTCATGTCCAGCTTCTCCTGGTACGTTAATGGAGATGGCTCATCTCCCTTCCCCAGTCTGTGGCAGACGTCACCAACCAACCGCAGCACGTGTTGCTGGGTGCGACTTCAGGGGGGACATTATTAGTTGATTACAGTTAGCATATTAGTGGATACTAAATTCTCACTCCGGTTAAACCGTGTCCCTACCTTTATTATCAAATAACTGCATAATTAATTGAGATCAGCGGTTCTCAACTGGGGACATAATTGCTCTCCTGGAGACATTTGGCAATGTTTGAAGTTATTTTGGGTTGTCACAACTGGGGGTTTTCTATTGGCATCTAGTGGGTGGAGGGGAGAGATGCTGCTAAACATGCTACGATGTGCCAAACCCCTCGTTCATCCCCACGATGAGGAATTATTCATCTCAAAATGGCAATAGTGCCAAGGCCGTGAAATCGTGATTTGCTCTATGAAGGGTTTCTTAGCGAGGAGGAAGAAGCTGGATATGAAAGAGGACTTTGGAGAGACAGCAGAATATCTGGAGGAAAAGATGAGAAAAGGGTTAGCCCAACTCAAGGGAGGTCAGTGTATAGATCGATTGCTTCCTTCCAGTGTCCTGTTTGAGAAACATGCCATAGAGTGTCATCTCAGGGAGAAGCTCACAAACACATAAGTGGCTTAGGAATGCGGGCACCTCTTGGACCCTTTTGTTGTTGGGCATTGAGGGAATTAGCAAGGAGTAGATGATGAAAGCTGCTCCATTCATAAGCATTTGTGTTTTCACTCTAATAAAAGGTTGATCTTTTATTAATAAGGCAATCTGAGACTCTGACAAAGTTCTATCCACATAAGGTTCATTTTAAGCTATTGGAAACAATCCGTCCAAAAGGAAAGAAATGTTTAAGTAAATGATGGAATATCAATATAACATGAGTTAGGTAATTTCTTAATGACATGGGAACCTTTTTAGGATATGTTACATAAAATAAATTAGATAAATAACTGTGTAAAATATGATCTTAACTTGGCTATATTCATACCAAAAATAGACTGAAAGGCTTGCAGTATCAACAGTGAAGGACTGTTTTCTCTTCATTTTCCAGATTTTCTTTAGCAAAGGCAAGTTACCTTTGAGATGAGAAAAATGTAAATACAGTTGATCTTTAAACAATGCTAGGGTTAGGGATGCAGTTGAAAATCCCTTGAACAACCGTGCCCATCCACTTATACACATAAGTTCAAACCCTGTTTTTCAAGGACGAACTGTATTTTAGAGTTAGCTACAGTGATAAAGTTTCTGTGTTAAAAATAAATGAGTTTATCATTTGGGGATAAGGGTCATTTGTTTTTTATCAAGTAGCTGTTATGTGCTAGCCACAATTGCTGGACACACTGGATGCTGATAAGTGAATAGATACATTCCACCATAGTAAGTGCTGGTATAGGGATGGGAATAAAGTTTTATGGGACAACAGCACAGAATAGCCAAGTGTCTTTACAGATATGAAGGAAGGCTTCACCAAGGAGGTGGCATACCAGAGTAAGAATTTATGAGGTAAAGAAGGGCTGAGACATACCAGGCCAGTTTTTAAATTGCTTCCTGGACTGTAAATGGGAATTGCCTACTCTGTTCCATCACATAATCTGTAAATTGCTATGTGAGTGAAAGTTACTGATACCATGTGTAGCAGAAGTATGTGAGCAACCCAGGATTTAGCTCCCGATCCTCTTTATATGATAATGGATTGATTATTTTCCCAGAATTAAATACAGTTTTCTTTGCATTAATTAACAAGGTGTTTTGTGGTGTTATAGCTATGTATCTGTAGAGTGACTAAAAGAAACCTTTTTACCTTGTTGCTTTAAACTCTAAGACTAAGCCTTTCAAAGGGTAACTTGAATGGAGGTGCTGTAGTTGAATGTAGGTTCCACTGTATCCCTACAAATAGGTTCAATACAGGCAGGGGACAGCTAGTTGCCCTGACATTCTTGGTGTGAGCCTTGGGGATCACTGTTAATGAGGAGAGAAGCATTCATCTGCCTGGTTTTGAAGAACATCTAACTGGTCTGTTTAAGTGGATTTAAACACAAATAGATTATGAATTTAGAAAATAAAATACATGCTGCCCGAGACTTTTAATCATAATGATTTATTCGTTCACTAATGAATTAATTCATTCAGTAATTATTCCTTGAGAGCCTACTGTGTGCCTGGCCAGAGGTCACTTGTCTGGCAAACTCTACTCCTTAAAACTATTCAGAGAATCAAAAAGGTTGAGGCATTAATGCGGATGCCCCCAAGAGTCCCTGCATCACAGGTGCTCTCGGCTTCCTTCTGGAGAGTCACAGTGGGTCCCCTGCCTCCCTCAGTGCTACGGAGCTTGGGAATCAGAAGGATGGAAAACACAATGAACTATAACTGCTAGGGAAGTACACCGCCCGAGGGCTGGTGTTAGGGGTGGTGACAGCCTGTTAGCAAGAGAGGAATCAGAAGTCATTCCAAGAGCATGCCTGAATCGAGGTAAGCAGTGTTGAGAAGAAACTTTTCCAGTTCCTACCTGTAGTCTTCATAGTACTAAAGCATCCCATAATGACAGGTGGCTGTTTGTCATCAAGAAGCAAGTGGTTCTTCTGCATTCGGTATAGTCTTTGCCTTGCTCATTTCAAATGGCAAGGTGGCACATATCTGTTTTAGCTCTGTTTCCTCTGCTCTGGGAGACCTTGTGGGTAGGGGGCCACCTGGGTTCTAGCAGTTGTAGGGCTCACCTCATCTGTTTCCAGTCTGTTAGGGGTCACTCTTGTCCTGCGCTCCTGCTGTTGTCCAGTGTCTTCTTGGAAACCATTGTTTCATTTATATTGTCTGTTTTAGAAAATTGTTATATTTGGGTATATAAATCTGACCCTTGTTATTTCATCTTGGCTGGATGTGGAAGTTTTCTAATATGTTTAACAGTTTTTTCTTTCCTTTTCAAAATAGATTTTAAGAAATTAAAGAAATGTTGGACTATTTGAAAATATTAAACTTCAGTTACACGGTAAATCCACATATGTGGACTAGCATATTCCCTGCCAGTCTTTCATAATCAGGTTGTTTTTGTCTATGAGCTTAGATTAAGCTGTGTTAGGGTGTTAAGTTGCCTTGATGTCATATAATTAAAACCTCTCTTCTCAGCTATCAGGGGATCAATTCCGTTTTTAAATCTGCCTCTTTTACATACGCTTTGAGAAATCGTTGTTGAAGAAAGGCTCGACTTTCTGAAGTTTGGTAGGCATGGGCCTATCTTCAGACTAAACGTGTGGACCATAAAAACGTAATTGCAGTCGACGTCCAAATCAAATTACTTGATGTTTCCAGAGGCTGTGTTCACAAACGACATCACCGATGTGTTAGTTTTTATTCTCTTTATGCCAGCTTGCTCAGTCTAATCACCTGAATATTGTTAATTTGGGTGCATTTCTGAAGATTTTCCCTCTTAAAGAGCAAGGTAATTTAGCTCCTCTGCAAAGTCTCTAATGATACTAATAGCTATAAACGGCAACATTCATGCTGGTGCGTCTTTCTCATCTTTTAAAGGCTGGGATGAAATCTAGGAAAACATGCCTGACTTCCTCTCTCGGAAGAAGTCTGGCTCTCAATTTCTCTAGTACTTATTGCTTCAATTCTCATTTACCTACCTTAAGTTGTTTTCGAAAAATAATGAGATAGAATGAAAAGAGAAAATAGAAGACCTTTACGTCAGTGTCGGGTAAAGACATATTTGTATAAGTTTTATTTTATTTCACGTTTCCTTTGCAATTTCAGTTGGCATTTCTTTGATTGTCAGTAAAGCAGAGCCTCCTTATCGTTCATTTAGGCATCAGAGTTGTTTTCCAACATGTGGGTCTAGTAATTGTCACTCTGCTTTGACAGTAGTTTCTACACACAGATTATAGTCTGATCTTTGCGCTGGCATTTAAGACCTTCCACAGTCTGATCCCAAATTCTTTCCCAGCTCTATCTCCATCACACATTACATTTTAGCTATAGGGCAAACGTCTTGATCTTGCTGGGACATGCCGTGTATGTTAATGCTTCTGCATGTTTGCTTCCACTGTCTTCCTGGGAAATCTTTCTCCGTGTGCCTTCACCTGCTAAATCATGCATGTTGGGACATCTTCCCAGCCTTTACATGGAACTACTTCTTTTCTTGTCTGGATTCCTATAACTTTCTCACAAATTGGCTAGAAGGTGTGTCTGGAAAGGTTGATGGTCAGTGTTACCAGGAGGGTGATTATAAACCTGTGGGTCAGATTACCTGGGCACTGCTCCTGGGGTTAGCACTGCCAGTCCACCATACAATTGTGCAGGTAGCAGAGGAGGGACAGAATATAGAGTGTAGAAGGGCATTTGGGAAGATGGTCGAGGCTTTACCATTGAGAAGTCGGGAGCAAAAGAACAGTTAAATCTCTTGTTTATATTCTCCCATTTCTGGCTTTATTTCCTTTTGCCTGGAATAACAGAGAGAGTACATCAGTTAGGTAAAATGTTGAGAGCTTTTCACAAAGAATGTGTCCAAAAAAAGAGAATCTTGGATTTTTGACAGTTTCACCCCATATTTATTCATGTCTCCAGATTTCACAAAGATGTGAACGAGAAAATAGTCATAAGATCCCATGCAATTCCACACATTATGTTATATTGCGGTCTGGTGATGTTAGCCATATGTGTGGGAAAGGATTTTATTTATTTAAAAAAGTAAAATAAATACAAATAATCTCTGACCCATCCTGCACACCTGTTAAGTGCCAGGCACTGTTGTTGGGCCTTTGGGATACAACGATGAATAAAACATAGTCCCCACCATAAGGGTCATGTCATATAGCTCAGCTGTTCTCACAGTAGTCCCTAGACCATCAGTGTCAGCAGCTTCTGGGAACCTATTAGAAATGCGCATTCTTGGGCTCCACCCCAGACCTATTGAATCAGACACTGTGGAGGTGGGGCCCAGTAACGTGATTTTTAACAAGCTGTTCAGCTGGGGAGAGACTCATTCAGTATAGTCTGGACAGAGAAGCTGAACACGTGTCAAGTATATTGGGGAAATGAATTTGATGCCAGTGGAGAGTCAGGCAGGTCTTCAGATAGATGAAGAGCGAGTTGCGTTTTAACTGGCAAGTGGTTTTTCTTCAGATGAATAGGGGAGTGGAGAGCATTTTCAAGTTATGCAGAGAACCACATGCAAAAGTACAGAATAATCAAAGGACCTGGTCACTCTGGCAATCACAGTTGTTATCATTGTCATTATGTTGTTATTATTACTATTATTCTTATGTCAGGGGACAAAAGATGAGCTAAGCTGGCGGAATCAGTGGCCAGCTCATGCTGAGAAGTTTGGCTTTTCTCCTGGAAAATAACCAAATGGTTTTTTAGCAGTGAAGTAAAATAATACCAGATATGCAATTCTGTTGAATACATACACAAAAAAGGGCCTTTTTTAAACTAGAAAAAAGTTTTTATGACACGTCTAAGACTTAAGCTGAGTGTGAAGGAGGAAAAAAGGAAGAATTTAGAGTTTAATTCTTACTAATTATAATAATTCTTAAAGAATTAACAAAAAAGTTTAATAGGCTATATTTTACAGCAGTTTTATGTTCACATTAATATTGAGCATAAAGTACAGAGATTTTCCATATAGTCCTGGTCCTCACACAATAGCTTAACTCAGCAAAATACAAAGAACTAATACTTACTAATACACAATTATTAATCTTTTCATTCATTGGATGGCAAATGAAAAAGCATGGGTGATTACTGATGTTTTTTGGGATTATTTTTACAATTGTTTTGCTGTAGAAGCTGACAATTATATGAAGGAAAAATGTCTTCCTTTTAAAATACTTTTACTTTTAGATAATGCCCCAGGTCATTCACACAATTTAGAATATCCTACTATAAAAGTTGTCTATTCACTACTAAATACTGCTTCCTTGATCCAATCTTTAGATCAAGGCATTATTTCCACCTTTAAGATTAATTATATTAAACAGAGTTTTAATGATATTTTTAATAAACTTGAAGATAATGAGTCACTTTCAGTTACAGAATCCTGTATTAAGTACACAATTTTAAGTTGTATCAAGAATATTGCTTTAGCTTTGAGTGCTATATCAGGGAATATGGGTCCAAAAACTATAGAGGGATTAACTGGCATTATTAATTTATTAAATAAATTTCAAGAAGAAGGCTCTGACAATTTGAAGGTAGGTGATATTAATGAATTACTGGTCGATCATAAATTAACTGATAATGAATTAATTCACTTAATTTCTGAAGCCTGTTCTGTTGATGAATACGACAGTGACCCTGAACCAGTTTTATTTACTGCAGAAAATATTTACAAAGCTGTCTTCAATTGACCACAAAACTGGGAACTGCAATTCTAGATATTGATCCAAACATCTAATGAGCCTTAAAAATTTTGAAAAGATTTTTTAAAAATGTTGTAGTGACTATTGAAGAATTTATGAAAATTTAGCAAAAGGTGAGGTTGGAAAAGTTTATCCAAAAACATAAACATAAATAATGAAATCGAAGTAATACTTGCAAATATTTAGAGCAATGAAGATAATGACTTTGTGCCAATTAAAAAGAGGTCAATTGCTTTAGATTACAGTACAGACACTGAGAGTGAATGCAATTTATTTATTTTTCTGACTTTTCATTAGCTTTTTTTTTTTGGTGAAAATATGTGAGATAAATGTTTTTATGACTTATTGGCCTATTTAGTATTTTTTTCCTAATGGTGAGCTCTTTACGCTGTGTTCTTCTGTGTAAAGAAAAGACGCATGGAATGGATAATCTACATAAACCAAGGGATGGGTGCATATTTTGGATAACAATCCTTTACGAACTGTGTCTTTTTAAAGTATTTTCTTTCAGTTTGTGACTTGTCTTCTTATTCTCTTGAGAGTGTCTTTAACAGAGCAGAAGTCTTTAATTTTAATGAAGTCCAGCTTTTCCATTAATTCTTTCATTGGTCATGCTTCAGATGTTGTATCTAAAAAGTCGTTGTTATACTCGTCATCCAGGTTTTCTCCTGTTGTCTTTTATGGTTTTGATTTTTAGTTTTCTAGTTTTGTATTTTATTTAAGTCTGATCCATTTCAGTTGGTTTTTATGAATGGCGTAAGGTCTGTGTCAATGCTCTTCTTTTTGTATGTGGATGTCCAGTTGTTCCAGCACCGTTTGTTGAAAAGACTATTTTCTCCATTGTATTATTGCCTTTGCCCTTTGTAAAAGATCAGTTCATCATATTTGTGCAGATTTATTTCTGGGATCTGTGTTCTGTTCCACTGATCTATTTGTCTATTCTTTTGCTAGTACTGCACTGTCTTGATGACTGCTTAGCTTTATAGAAAGTCTTGAAGCTGAGTAGTGTCAGTTCTCCAATTCTGTTTCTGTTTCCTTCAATGTTATTTTGGCCTTTCTACATATAATCTTAAAGAATACTAATTCTAAAAAAATACGTATAGAAAATATGTTGAAAATTTAGAAATTAGAAAATACTAGAAGAAAACCATAAAGCTAATTCCTTGATCAACATAGATTAAATTATTGTCTACCTACCTTTCAGGTATATTTTGATATAGTCTTTTGTTCTGTCTGTTTTTTGTTTATTTATAGTATGTGTAACAAGTAAACTTAAATTTTAGCTTGATCTTTTCCCCCATTTAATGATATAAATGGTTGTGATACAAATGTTCTTAAATACTTAATAAACATTATTTTAACAAACGTTTAACATTCTATGCTGTTTTGGGGTTTACTTAACTCTAATTTGCAAGAATTGGTAATGCTTCAATTAGAGTTTGATCAGTGTATTAGTCAAGGTTCTCTAGAGAAACAACTAAAGAGAGAGAAAGATTTATTATAAGAATTGGCTCATGTGATTATGGAGGCCAAGAGGTCCCATGATTTGCCTGCTGTTTGTGAGTGGAGAACCAGGAAAGCATGTAATTCAGCATGAGTCTGAAGGTCTGAAAACCAGAAGCTCAGATATCTGAGGACAAGAGAAGATAGACATCCCAGCCCAAATTGCGAGAGAATTTGTCCTTCCTCTGTCTTTTTGTTTTATTCAGGCTCTCAACAATTGAAAGATTGGAAGGTCAGAGGATGCCCACCACAGAGGGAGATCCATTTTACTCTGAATCTTATGATTCAAATGCTAATCTCTTCTAGAGACACCCTCACAGACACTCACAGAGATGCTGTTTTAGCAGCTGTCTGGGCATCTCTTCATTTAGTCATGTTGACACATAAAATTAACCACCACAGTGAGGGTTATGGAAGAGAGATTTATTTTGGGAATTTTACCTTGTACACTTGTGGGAGCTGGAAGAAGCCTCAGAAGGCTGTTGTGTCTGCCTCTAGTTGGGCTTGTAGGCAGAAAGAAAAGCCACGGGTAGAGCCCAGGGAGCCAGAACACACTGGAGCCCACATCTTTCTCTCACTACCTCTCACCTTGAAGACTTGGGGTGACTTGCAGAAGATCTCATGCCCTTGTCCTTGGAGCTACATATGTTCTTGGCTTAGGAAGGACTGCGGCCATCACGTGGAGCTCACCACCCTGACATCCCATCTGCTTCTCTACTTGTTCCTTCACATCCTGGGCTAACTCACCTCGTGGATGACTAAGCTGGTACCATTCAGGAGAGGGAATTCTGGGAAATGTAGTTCCCACTTAGCTACGATGACATGATACAAAAACCCCGGTGCTTATCTCTAATTCTTGTTCTACTGTTTGAAATACTGCAGTGGATGTCTTTATTTCCATATGGCACTTTTCCTGATTTTTGGATCATTTCCTTAGGATAGATCCTAAGAAGATGAATTATCGGGTCAAAGGGTCTATACATTTTAAAGAGTCTTTACACGTTGCCAATTTACACAAAAAAGGTTGTATTAGTGATGCTAGCAGAGTAGACTGTGACAAGTCACTGCACCGTGCCTGGTTCTCAGCACTGCATTCTCTCTCCTATAACTTCTTGAAGTTTCCATTTGAACTGTTTGTTCCCATCCTTGAAGGTGAAGGCAAAGGTATTTTAAAAAATTAAATCAAAGTTGCAACAAGTAAAGACTGGTGGAAGGCATGTGCTTTGAACCTTGACAGTCAGTTAATGGATATTGTGAGTAACAGGTAAACAACCCTCTCCTATTTTGGGGACTTGCTAATTGTAATAGCAATAAAATGAGAGAGCTAATTAGCTGACACAGATATAGGAACGAGTAGTAGCAGCTGCATTGAAAGTTAGACGCTCATTTGGCACAAAAGTGGCAAAGTTCTCTGGAGCCACAGACAGTTTCCATGGAGCATTTTAGGATACGTTTTGATTGCAAGGGAACAATTACTTGCTTTTTCTTTTTTTTCCTCCCTAAGAGTATACTTTTAATTGTAATTGGTGACCTCTATTCCTAAAAACATAATCTGTCATTTTAATTTCTCTCGGTGCTTGTCTTGTCCTCTGTAACATCTGTCTTGTTGATTGTAGCCTCCGGCTCTTACAAAAACCTCTTCTTCTTACTATGCAGATGACTTTTCTTTCCAGTTAATTTTCACTAGGAGCTGGCATGCAAACCCAAACTTCATGAAAAGCATGGTTAAAAACACATGTGTCAATGACTATGTAAAGCAGAATGTTTGGGCTATCTGTGTGTGGCAGCTTTTGCCAGTATGGCTTACCAAGGGAATTGAATGAGCTTGTGAATCAGATATTAGGCCAAATTCCACTGATTTCTGAATTTTAAGTCATATTTAATATCCTTTAAAGAATGAACCACAGTTGGTTCCTTCTACGCCCACGATCGAGCAAGCGGCCAACCCACTGACCCAGTTTTAACATAAATCAAACTTTTCATAAACTATAAAATTTGAATATGAATGTTTTCTAACTCAAGCTTAAATGAACTGAGATTTATTGGCTTGCGATTGGGTGCTTAGTTCTACTGAAAATAGAATGATTTCATAGAGCCCCGAGCCCATGAAGTTAGCTTCTCATTTGGAGAAAGGAATGTAGGGTAGAGTTCATTTGTACCCTGGCTTCTCAAAGTGTCAGAGAGGGGTCCCTGGGACCAACATGGCACCGACATCTCCTGGGAGCTTGTCAGAAATGCAGAATGTCACCTTCACCCAGGGAAACCAGATGCCTTTCTGCTTTGCCCTTGGTGGATTCCTGTGCTTGATTATGCCTGAGAAGCCCCGTCCTGGAGAAGGCTGCCTCACCTGTTCTGCACTTACCTTCTGCAGGGCTTCGTCTTGGGAAGACTCAGACTGGTCGAGTGGCCACCATTTAATTGATCTGTGTGTACTCGTCGGACTTGAGAGATTTGTTAAAATTCTTGAAATTCCCCAGAAGCGGTGACTTCATCCCTCTGAA
>KE764116.1:46512-72601 GCA_000465285.1 Eidolon helvum
TCGGAAGAGTTCCCCCTTCTAGCCTTGGTGCCTGCTCGGGCTCTTAGGTCTGTCGTAGACTTCCATTTTCTAATTTTTAATGGGTTTGTTGGGAGGCATGTGTACTAAAGAAATTCCTAAGTTTATCTAGGCTTTATGGAAAGTGTTTGGGTCTCACAAGCCAACAGAAGATTAGGACCCCTGCTTTAGGGGCCTAGGTTTCAGCCAGAATGAGAAATGGATGGGCTGGTAGCGAGGGAAGTTCTCACAGTCCTGCTACAAGCAGCCGTTTACAGTTCATGCTGATCAGGTTTTAAGGTGGGGAGGAGTGTCAGTTTGGGTTCTCTGCTCTTCCTCTGTTTTCATGGAATTTCCTCATTTTTGACTTCAGTATGTATCCACTGATTGACTGACTCACTGTGTGTGAAGCAGGGGAGTCGCTGCTGGGACTACTGGGAGTGAGCATGGTCTTCAAACAGCTTAGTTTGCTGGGGAAGGTAGAGACAATCACCAGTACTTACAACGCGAGCCTTTATATGTGTCAGAGTACAAACAGTCCCTGACTTACGATGGTTCGACTTAGAATTTATTGACTTTGTGATGGAGCGAAAGTGACATCCCTCAGTAGAAACTGTACTTCTGTTTTTGGATTTTGATCTTTTTCTGGGCTAGTAACACGCGGCAGGATATCTTGGGATGTTGGGCAGTGGGAGTGAGCTGTCCAGCTCCGTCGGCCATGTGAACACGAGGGTAAATGACCAATAGCTGACCGTGTCTTCTCTGTTGGTAGATGATTTTTCCCAATGGTGGGCTCAGGTTAATGTTCTGAGCATGTTTAAGGTAGGCTAGGCTACACTATGGTGTTTGGTGTAGTAAATGCATGTTTGACTTAAGCTATCCTCCGCTTATGATGGATTTATCAGGATGTAACCCTATTGTAAATCAAGGAGCATCTGTGTAAGCAAAGTGGGGTGAAAGCCCTGAGCAGCGTGATCACTTTTTTCCAGGTAGTAAAGATCAACTGACATAGCACTTAAGGTGGATCCTGCAGCTTAAATAGACATTTAGGAAGAATTGGGGGGAGGGGCGGGGAGGGGCTCTCTGACCACACGGCCTACCTTTAAGATGATGCTGAAAGTCAAGAAGCCTAAGAGGTCAACCTGGACATTTGATTTGGACCTTACTCATCCAGTAGAAGTTGGAATTTTTGATTCTGGGAATTTTGAGCAGTTTCTATGGCAGAAGGTTAAAGTCAGTGGAAAAACTCCAAATCTTGAAAATGTGGTTCACACTGAACGCTTCAAGCATTAAATCACAGTTGTTTCTGAGAAATAGTTTTCTAAAAGATATTGGAAGCCAAGAACTACCTTGAGAAGAACATTCTTCGTACAAGGAAGGAGGCTTATGAACTTCGTTCTTTTCAGGTTAGCCAGGTAAAGATGGATCTGAGTCTGAGGACTAGGTGAAGCCACGCTTACTAGTAGGGCTTCGCTTACTAGAAAAACAAACAAAGCATACAAGGGTAAGGAACATCTAGAAATGGACTTTGAGTTTATCAGTGAGTAAAAACCATTATCCTCTGAAAAAAGAAAAAAAATTGGGGGTGGAGGGGATAGGCTTAGGGACCCGTGGGGGTGGGGAAGGCATGTCAGCCTGGGTGAGCAGTGTGACCGTGCAGGGCTGGGTAGCAGAGGAGGGTTGTCCTGTGGGGCTGGCGTGTAGGATTTGGGAGGCGCTGTGTGGGAGGGAAGAGGCTAAGTTCACTTAGGGTCATCCTGTGGAGACCTTTCTGAAGGTAGCCCTAAGGAACTTGAATTTTACCAGCAGAAAATGAAAACCACTGGAAGTCTTTCGGTACGGGAGAAAGATATCTGTGATCCTTTAGAGAAATCCCATGGGGAGCATGGGGAATGCCGGTTGGTCGGTGGTCTAGATGGCAACGAGGCCTGTTAGGAACTTGTTTCCTTATCTAGGTTAGAGATGAACTTGACCTGGGCAGGGACTGAGAACAGTCATGGGAGAGAAGGGTGGAAGCGAGTGTGAAGAAGGCATTCTGTTGGGTCATGGCCGCAAATAACAAGAGAGACCGATTCTTTCCCAAGTCAGGAGCTCAAAAGACCACATTCCCTTCGCTAGCTAGTAAAATAGAGTCACAGGGCCCTTAGAAGGAAATCAATATGAAGAAAAGGGAGAAGAAGCTGAGGATGTTTAAACCAGAAGAGGCAAGAGTAATCCCATCGTTTCGTCATGTGATGGAGGACTGATGGAGAAGAGAAAAATCTCAGTGAGCCAGAAGAGCAACCCGAGAGAAGGCAGTAGGTGCAGTTTTTGTTGCAGAAACATTGGTTGGTTTCTCACATCAGTAATTGATCACTCTCACTCTCATCCCTGATTCCTGGATTAGAAATGGGAGGGGAAGAAGGGGCACATACGTCAAGGTTTTACACATGACTGTCCTGGACATTTAGAGAATATTGTAAATAGCTATGACTTCTAGAAAGTGATTTGTTAATTAGCTCAATGGGTGTGCTTATTAGATCGTTAACTTAGTTTTCATCTCTGGAAGGAACACATGCTTCAGTGACAGCCTTCAATATCATTTTTGGTATTGTTAATAAGATGATAATATTATCCTCAATTCTAGTTACCTTTACTAAAAATTCCAAGCCTTGTGCTAAGCACTTCGTAAATGTGTCTCATGTGGTTGGAGTTCTCTCTCTTTGAGGCCCGAAGGGTAGAAGACCCTCTACATCTGAGGCTTTCCCCTTTGTTTTGTGTCAAGTGGAAGGAGACACTCGTTGTTGGGAGAGTCACACCGGACATTCCCCATCTCCTGGATACACCTTTGCTGGTGGCTTCCTACCTTCATGGACCCAGTGGATCACCTGACCACTCAGGTCTTTCTCAGGGGCCATTTGTAGGAAGCCTCCTCAGAGCAGTTGGCGATGTCGAATCAGTGGTGGCTTCTTCTCCTCTTGGGTTTAAACCAGAAGAGGTGGTGTGCGTCTGTGTGCGCATTCTGAGATTCTCTTAGTTGGCTTGATAGATTTGTTTGGACGTGACCTTTTCCCAGTTCCTCTTCCCTGGGTTTTTGCCTGCTGAGGCAATGATCGTCGGATCCCATCCATCTGCACTGGTGGCAAGAGAAGAGAGAATTTCTCTTTCCTGTGGTCCAGGTCCAACCGCGCAGACACCTGTCCTTCAGAGGCTCATATTGTTCTGTTTGGTATCACTTCCTGACGCGGAGCCTTTTTTACATCCTAGTTCTGGAAGTCATCAAGTCGGATGTGAGACGAGGAGGGGGATGTGGGGGGTCCTCGGCTGACCTGGGATGCTTTTATTGACTGCGCACCGGACGCATAGCGAGGGCCTTTCCCCCACCTCCATCTGCAATTGGCCCTGTTACTAAGTGTTTCCCGTTTGTGTTTGATTCTTTCTGAGAGCTTTTCATGTCCTTTGGGATTCTTCACTGTTAGATTTGAGAAGAAAAAGGACAGCTTCTCTTTTAAGTCTGATGAAAACCATCTGAGCAAGACATGCGTACATATGCTGGAGATCTGGACACTGAACTGCTTGTTCCCCTTGCTGTTAAGGAAACCCGTACGTGGAAGAGAACGTTTATATTGGGATCCTTAGACTGTGTATCTCCATGTTACAAAGAAAACGAATTCTGACCATTTCTGAGGCTTGTCAGAGTTTTTTCTCTGTAGCTCTGGTACTTTCTCTCGTGCTTTCAGAGTGGCAAATCCATGGGCTCCTGAAAGCTTTGCTCTGGAGAGATCCGCTAACGTGGGGATGAAGCACACAGTTGAGGCACCAAGTCCTAACTCTTCTCTTAGGCCCTTGCCATCTGCCCGATGTCACGTTTGCAGTTCCGCGGACTTGGAAAAATGCTCCCTGCGCACTGCTCCCATTCACCAGGGTCGTTCTCCGGATTTTCCAGATGTTGAGCTTGTGCAGGTGATGTAACCCCAGCTGGTGTTTGTTGCAGGGGGGCTGGCTGAGTCATGCTCACGCCTTTGGGATCCAGTCTCCATCTCATTTAGAGGCAGGAACCCTGTGGAGGGAGACGGTGCTTGGTTTGTCTGTTTGCATATCCTTTGCCTGGGCCTTCTCCAAACTGAGCTCCGGACCTGGTGTCAAGTATAAGCACATATGTGATAAGAAGACTGGGCAGCTCTAGACAGTATATCTTAAATGCTTTTTTACTTGAAGGGTCAAGATGATAATCCATCTTGTAATGTTCCTTCCTCACAGACAAAGATGGGGACATGGCGTGGGTGAGGGGAGCAGAGGATGGCAGAGTCCACAATGAAAGGTACAAGAAAGGTACAAATGAGCATGTAGGGGAGACCTACCCATCAAGACACGGAAGTGTCCAAGAGAGGAATATTATTGTATCGATTATCTTGTTTCTTGAAAAGAACAGATGGAACATGCTTTCTAGTGCTGTCCAGTGTTGCATTAACTATGTACTTAGACTTGGTGCCTACGGGATGGCAAACCACAAGGCCATAGGCCAAATGGGGCCTGTTACCTTGTAAATAGTTTTTGTAAATAAAGTTTATTGGAACTCAGCCTTTTCGTTTATTTATTTTGGGGGCTGCTTTCTCGATTTAAATGGTACAGTTGACAGAATAAATGAGTCCCTAAGCTTGAAATGTTTCCTCTCTGGCTTCTTACAGAAGGTTTGCTGATCTTTGCTCTTAATCCACCTTTATCTAGACAGGGGAATCTGGGAATCCCCTTTATTTAAAATCTCTGGGTTTTGATATTTCCTGCTTTGCGATTTAACCCACAGCTCCTCCTTGTTCCTCTCCTCTTAGCTCATGGATTATTTAAGAGGTTCCATTTTCAGTGGGATGCTGTTTCTCTCTTGGGGACATTTGGATTTATGGGGTGGGTGGCTTTCATGATTGGGAGCTACTACTGGTGTTGGGGTAGGGGTGGGGGGACGTTCTAAATATGCTCCAGACCGCAGGGCGGTCCCACGCTCAACGTCAGGGAACTACCCGCCCAGAGGGCTACTTACCTGGTTTTGTTTTTGTCCATAATTTAAAGTTTTTCAGGGGGTCATTGTAACATCTTCCAATGATGAGATGGTCCTGAATGCTTTATACCTAGCTTTCACGTACGTTATTTTAGTTGCTGTCAGACACAGGAAATGATCAGGTAACTTATCTGCCTGTCAGTGACATGGAGACTCACTTTGACCCTGTCTCTGTCTCTCTGTCTCTGTCTCTGTCTCTCTCACTCACACACACATGCGCACACACACTGATGCCTTCGCCCTCAATACTACCTTCTACAAATACTAATGGCTCTTCTTTACTCAATTCTCAGGACAAGATTTTTTTTTTTTTTTAAATTTCTCTGGTTGTCTTGTGTAGTGCTGGAGAAAACTTGAATCTCCTTTCTCATATGAATCACCAGCCTCTGTAAATCTTTCTTAAACAAAACAAATAAATAAACGTCTCAACTCTTCGCCCCCTCACCTGGCCCTCATCCCTTCTGGAACCAAGCTTACAGCTTACAGCCAAATGAAGCCAGCTGGGCTTCTCCAGCAAAGGGGAGGTCTGATGGGGGATGGATGCGTCCTACAGCCCAGAGACAGCAGCACTGCCCCATGAGAGATGGAGAGAGGGGCAGGGGTGTGATTGCAGAAGGGAGGGGAGTGAGACCCAGGGAGGAGTGTGGCTGAAGGCCAGAGGTGGAGGTCGGAGGGGAGGAGTAAGGTGCTCAGCATCCGAGGAGCAGGTTGGTATAGAGTGACAGTGGACCATCGACCTAGAGAGATGCGGAAGCAGTGGTGGACAACCTGTAAGAGACAACCCGATCTTAAGACCTCCAGAGAGACTCAAGAGAAGAGAAGGTCCGAGTGTCTACCATTTGGGAGGCTGCGATAGACGTGGGTGGGAGGGTGGAGGGGCAACATGTTTGAGACCTCCTTAGGACCACCACCCTGATGAAGCCTAGGGGACGTTTATGTGACACAGATGATGGGGTTTCCCTAGCCCAGAGCAGTGGTTCTCAAACTTGAGCATGCATTAGAATCACCTGGAAGCCGTGTTCAACTGAAGGTCATCCCACCCCAGGGTTTCTTATTCAGTAGGTCTTCAGGGCAGCTTGAGAATTTGCACTCCTAACACATTCCCAGGTGATGCTAATGCTGTAGTTCTGGGGACCACACTTGGAGAACCACCGGCCTCAAGTAAAAAGAGATAAACAGGGAACCCAATAGTATCTACAAAATGAAACTAAACTAAGGAATGACTGGCTCTAAGGTGGAAAATAAAGCCGACTGGATATTAACAACAGTCATTTGATCCCCCTCTGGTGATTCCTGTGTCAGAATTTCTAAGTTCTAGAGAGGGTAAGGTAGGTTAGCCAAAATGCTATTGAGCAATAACACCATAGTAGAGATTCTCATTAAAATCTAATTCCTCTGCATTTGGGGAATTTATTCACTGTAAACAGGAAGAGTGTTTCAGAACTGAGTTTTGGCTCATTGTAATTTTGAATCCTTTTAGCTGACTCAGGAGAGAGTCCCTCATTTGAACTTTTATTTATAAAAGAAGATAATTCAAGTGCCTGAGTGGCTCCCTTCCTTCACTATCTGGGTTTGGCCTCTCATTGACAAGATAACCATTTGATATCAGTGGACCTAAATTTTCAGTTGACAGATTCTCATTTCTTTTATTTCTTATTGCAACAGATACTTGATACAATATTTCGGCCACAAATATAAAAATAACTAAATTGGAGACAAGAATGCTAGACAGACACATAATAAACAGAATGACCATGTGCTTTAAAACTATTTTGAATGATCTGGAATGATCTGAAAATAAACTCTATGTCTTTAGCAGAGCTGAAGTCTGCACCCTAAGTCAGGTTTTTCTTTCTGGAAGGGAGAGATCCATCAAAATTTTAATGGGCCTTTAAAATGCAAATGTGCAAATTTCAGAAGAGCTCTTAATTTCCTCTCTGTTCACACTAGGCTGCTCAGTTATTCATTGAGTCCTTTTAAGGATTAATTTGAGTGTAAGTGACTCATCTGAAAAGGAGAGTATTGAAAACCTTGACCTTGGAGCTTGCCCCTGGAGGCTCCAGCAATTGACTTTCATTCAGTTTTAGCCAGGGTATCCATTTGGTCCTGCCTCAGCACCAGTGGTAGCAATAGTGCTTGGGACAGAATAACCCTTCTGGGTCCTTGAGAGCTACGTTTTCAAGTTGTGAGATTTTGGCCAACGCTCTCTGATTCCTCTGTCATTGGGTCTCGCCATCTGTGAATCCCGCCGATGGTGTGTAAATTAATAAAGTGTTCTGTGAGCCCAGGATGAGAGACTTTCAAGGTGCCAAGAGGGATCATGATAAATAATATTACACAGCTCCAGGGACATTAGTAATATTTACTGTTTTATCTTCACGCACTTAGGGATTTAGAATCATTTTTATCAAACTGGCTTGAAAATTGTGCATTGGGTTTTTTTTTGTTGTTGTTTTTTGTTTTTTGTTTTTTGTTTTTTTTTTTTGGTGCGACTGTCAGAATTTCGGAAACCATAAGGATCCTACTTCTCGAGGTTGCTTTGTGCAAACCCTGTCTGTCTGGGTTGCAACTCTTCCTCCCTGTAAGGTAATTACTGGGAATTCATCTCTCGATCCCAGAGATGTTGATGGTGGGTGACCATGAACGTGTCCCCAGAAGAAGAGGGACCAGTAGAGAAAAGAATAGTGTAGCCAGTAGTTACGGTGTTATTGGAGTGACTGGCATTTTAATAGACTTGCCTGCAGAACTTGAAAAACTTGTTAGACAGTGTAGGCTTTGTGACAGACTGTGCACACAATTTTTGGGAATTTGTAGATTTTTAAGGTGAAAGGTAAATGAGGGAGGAGCAGCCGTACATACCGCTGTGACTTTCACATGTCTGCCCTGTTGGAGGTTTATCTAAACCTTTAGATTTCTCAATCTTAGGGCTTCACCATCTGTGACTCACAAGTTCTTTGAACAACACTCAGCCAGAAGTTAAAAAAAAGCAATTCTTTGGACTGGGGACACCTATGTGGTCTGATCCTTCTCTGTCCCCATATTTGGTGATATGTAGATTCTTCCAGAATAATAGCTGTGCCTTCTTTTCTTTTGGATTCATAAAGTTAGGGACCCAGGTGCTCACTCAAAGTCTACTGAATTAATAATAATAATAATAGACTGGTTTATTGTGTTAATATTTATAATAGACAAGTTTATAATAATAGTAATAATAATAGACAACACTTTAAGGGTGCTTGTTACATGGCAGGCACTGTTCTGAGCCCTGACATGTATTGACTTTTTTAAATCCTCATGAGATTCTCGTGCAGCAGGATCCTAATCTTATTATGATCTCCATTTTACAAGTGAAACTCCTGGGGAAAATCTAAGTAACTTGCCCAGGGTTGTTCCTATAGTAAACAGTAGGATATGCGTCCAGGGGGATGTTAGAGGAATTTGATTCCCTCCAGCTTCGCATTCTTTGTTCTTAATCATTGTGCTATAGGCCCAGTATGGAAGTTCTCACAAATTTAATAGATTATAGAGATGCCTGGAATTTGTCTTGGATACTGCAAGAATGCCAATATCAGGGGTGATAAAATTTTCTTTAGGGATTGTAATTCTTAAGCCAATTTGGGTGACCTGACACTTTGAGGTGGAGTGGGGGGTGGAGAATGAGCTATATAATTAACTGCGTTGATCTCTAGGCGGCCTTGCGTGGTTGTGTATCTTTGAGAAGAGTTTAGGTTTGACAATCTCTTTGAGTCCTTCTTGTGTTTTGAATTCCACAGGAGCCCGGTGCTTTAGACTTTTACAGCCAACTGGTTGAGGTTCATTCCAGTTATATTTTGGGAAGACGGAGGTGAGAGATTCTGCTGGTTTTTGCTTTTTGTGATGTTCTCTTTAAATGTCTCTCGTCTGTGTGAGGTGTGTGTTGCGGGGAGTGGGCTGAGTAGAGGGGTATTAGCGGCAGAGCAAAGAAAGGAGTTCAGTAGGGAACTTGTCTGTGGTGGAATTAGGTTGAGGAAATGAACTTTTTTGGACTACTTGAAAGGAGTGTGAACCCTGGTGGAAATGCCCCCTTGCTGGCCGCCCCTCTCAGGACCGGGGTGATGTGTTGGCAGAATTGTATCTGCAAGTTTGGAGGTTCAGTAGCCAAGTATTATAATCCAGGAGGAAAAGGGGACTAACCACTGGATGTGGACAAAGCTCTGGGAAGCTAGCTATCAAAGTGATAAATGGCTTTTCTTTTCAACCCAAATAATTATGGACTCACAAGAAGTTGAAAAATAATACAGAGAGGCCCCTGTGTACTCATCGTCCAGTGGTGACATCTTGCTTAACTGTATACATATAGCGCGTTATCAAAACTAGGACAGTGAAATTGGCATAATGCAATTAACTAAACTACAGATAATGGGAGTTCACCAGTTTTTACATGTTGTTGTTGTTGTTGTTTTTTGGCTAGGATTTAGTGTATATAATTTGACCAGTGTTTCTTGATGGGCAGGAGAACTTCTGACTAAGACTGTAATAAATATTTCACAGGCGCAGGATTTTAGAGTTAACGCTATATGTGTAAGTGTTTTTAACACAGCACACAGTTGAATGGATGTGAACCCCAGCAGCTGAGTTATGGAATAGAAACCAAACCATTTGGTTTTTTTTCACTTATGGTCTTGAACTCTTTGGGGATATTATCTTTATTTTTGTCTTTTCAGAGGGAGGATATTTTCTAGAGATAAAGGATGCTTCGAGGTCATTATATCCTATTAGGAGCTCTTGGAGGGAATGATAAACAGATGTTGTTATCTCTGGAAAAGGGAGGGATTTTGGTTAATCAGATAAAAGGTAGGGACTGATGGGACTCAGGTCATGGATGCAATTTCATGATAACTGTGAGAGTGGATTTTCTGTAAAAGCCACAGCCCTGTAAGAGTTGGACTAACTGCCAGCCGCCTGCCTCAGTGTGATTAATTGTTTCTGCCTCTGAGATCCCATCACACTTTGCTGACTTCCAATTAGCCCCTGTCACTATCTGCCCTGGATTTGAGCTATTTGTGGGGGTGCCTGTCGTCTCAGCTAGACTAGGAATTCTGTGAGGGTAGGGACTAATTCTTTTTTTTTTTTTTACTTTTCTTCTCCTGTAAGATGCTTAGAGCATATGAGATCTCTATTCTTCTGCCTCTAGCAATTTCCAGACTGTTCCTTATTCTACCTTCACTTCTTGATGTACTTAACCAGGCATCTGTTTGTATGTTATGTATATTTGAAACCAGATAAGGCTGAATTCTTGTGTAATTGTGTAGTTTGAGGCTATCATGAGTCAGGCTGGTCTTGTTCTGTAGTTTTCTAAGAACAGCATTAAGGCAGCCTGAGAGCTTGGTAGATTTTCTTCTTCAAAAAGCAGTAGAGAGTTTTTGTTTTTGTATAGTATAAAATTTTGGAAAAGTTGTTCACCTTTTATGCTTAACAGCTAGAATAATTATTTAAAATTCTTCTGACTCATGGTCGCCTTTTGGGCTTGGGCTTTTAAGGATGTTGGCAATGGTCTCTGATAATGACCTCTCCAAATTGTCAGTGGTGTTATGGGGACTTGTCATTTCTGAGACTTCAGGAAAGTAAGTTTTCAATCACCTTTTCTAATAGGGTTGTAGCAGGGAAGAGAAATATTATGTCTTTGGGATCATTTGGTGAGAATGAAATGGAAAGAAGTTCTCAAATAAACTCTTATTAAAATGCTGTTTCTGGAGGGATACAGGTAGCCAGGGATACAGGAAGCGCATGTACAGCAGGTGGTCGGAAAGTCAGGAGTGGATGCCATTCCCACACTTTTCAGAGACCCACGTAGTCTGTGATTTTTGTTCTTGCCTGCTATTCTCTTGCCTCTACTAGCAGATTGGCTTTCTTGCTTTACTTCTGGCTTCTCAGAGCCTCAGATTTACTGCTGGCCAAATGCCTTTGATTTGCTTGGTGTAATGTTGCTCCAGTGTAGTATTACAATCTTTCCTTTAGACACCTGTCCTGGTCTACCACCTCTCAATTCCACATTTTTAAGTAAAAGTCAGTATGGCCCATATTGAGTCATGTGTCACGCCCTGGCCTACCCAGCTGTTTCTGGGATGAAGGGTCATGTGGACTTCGGCTGGTCCCCGACTCATCCAGGCCAGCTCTCAAGAAGGCAGACCTGGTGGGAGGCAATGACTGGCATATCCCAATCAAGAAACAATTCACCATTGTTTATACTTGGCTCTAGGTTGCATTAGGAAAGTAGGGCCCATTCTTCTTCGGTTGTCTTAGCCTCCAACTTTTCCTAGTTGGAATTTCAGGTCTAGGCAGTAGAATAAGGGAAAGGTGTAGAAATGCTATAGTTGTTTGTTGGCAATGAACAATTGGTTACTAACACTAATTAAAAACAGGACGTTGGATACATGACATCACTAGTCAATATTTAATCTAAAAAATATTTTAACCCGTGCCTTTGAATTAAAATGAATGCATTTGAATTTATCTTTTTATGTGCACTTGTTGACTTTTTCAGTTCTTACCTTTGGCTTAAAAACAAATACCATGCAGAGAGATTCCATTTTTGCAGGCAAGATTTCTGTTGTGTGAAGTCACTGGATAATGGGGTACAGTGGTAGAGTGGCAAGAGGATAGGAGGGGTGAGGAAGCTCTGATGGCCTCATTTCCCCACTAACTAACTGTGTCACCTTGGTAACTTAGCTTTGAAGCTCGGTTTCCTAATCTGTAAAATGGGCTAAAGAAAATATCCATCTCGTAATATTGTTGAGAGGATTCAATGAGAGATACTTTTTAGGCACTTGGGTTATATGAGTGAACAAAATACGCAAAGATCTTGTCCTCTTGGAGTTTATATTTCAGTATGTGCTGCCACCCCTTTAATTTATATATCGAAAAAGTGGTATCCTTACATTTCCTTAAATTCTATAAAAATTTAATATTTTTTTCTTCTTCTTCTTCTTCTTTTTTTTTTTTTGTAAGATAGGACCATGTAGCAAAGAGTTGAGCTAGTCTTTTAAAAATTAGGGTATGTGAGTGCATGTGTGTGCAAGTACTTCAAAATCAATGAAAATGTCAACATTCTTTGAAAAAGCTCTGTTTTTTAAGGCAGATGTTAAATGAGCTTTATTTGAGTTAAGGGGATAAGTAAAAACTTGTGAGAGACCTTTATAAGCTGATATTTTGGCTTTGATGACGCGGCGAAAGACATTTCTACTTGTGCAGGGGGTAACTTATTTTGCTTTTATGAAATTAAATTTAAAAATCTTAATGGATTTTAATAACTCTAAATGTCATACTGAATTTAAGTTTGGACTATTTCAGATAACACCTCTTTGTGATTGCTGTGGTTTACTCATGTCTTGGGCTATAAAATATACCTCAAGACATAAATGCTCCATTTTTAAAACTTTCACCTTTTGCAACTTTTGCTATAAGAAATAGAAATTTTGGAGGCAAGCTTTTTTTTGATAGAATGAAATACTCTCTTCCTGAGCGTCCCCTTGTACCCCTTTAAATTCAAAGAAGCAATTTTTTTCATTGCATTGGGATTTGGAGCGATGCTATGTTATATACAGTGATTTAATTTAGTTGACCTATACTTTAATTTATTCTTTGTTTAGCATTTATAGATTATGCACCTTAAATCCATCATGGTTTGAAATAGTACAAAAAATTTATAGATCTGCTGGTTGGACTTTTAAAGAGAGAACTTATCCAAGCTGGAATAAAAAATAGTTTCATTGCTTTATAAGCAAATCATATGTATATCTGTGGGTACATCAAAGTCATATCTAAATGTGAAAGAAAGATTTATAATAATATAAAGTTAGTACTTTCATCATACATGGTATTAATGAGTAAAGCACCCAATTCCATATTGTAGAATTTACTTCGGCTTTTTTTCTTTTTAGTTTCTGGCAAAGAGAACCTTTAATTGTTTGAGGAGAGACAGAGCTGGGTGACAAGAGATGCTGATGTTTACATATTTCCCTTTCTTCATCAGTGACACAGGACAAGTGATCAGCTCTATATTTTCGTATTATCCTAAGTAGTTTCCCCAGTTGGTGAATGCCCGTGTGATGGTAATTGGTCATCATTTTTCTTCTACTGAGGGAGCACCATGTAGTCTTCAGGCCCAGGAGCAGTGAACGTGCTGTGAGGATGGTAAAGTTCTGTCTGCAGAAGGGACTCGGTGGTGACAAGCTGCCACCACTTAGCCATGTGCTGGCCACATGCTCAGGTGCTTGAATGAGAGGGAGAATAGGAAAGATATGGGCTACTTCCAACAGTTATATTAGTTTTCATTTTTAGTGGATTAAAATGATGTAGTGGTTTATCCTCCAAATCTGGACATTTTCATCAGTAACGTAAACCTTTATCTTTGCGTGGGAAACTGGCTAGGTCTCCCTTAGGCCTATCTCCTCCTTAGTTATTCATTCAGAAGGATGGCGTAAGAAGTAATATTGTTTAACGTTTTCCACGCCATTCTGAAAACAGGTGCTTCCTTTGTGAGTTCAAGTTAGTGAATTTATGTGGTCATTTCAACTCAACTTAAGCCCCAGTTCTAAAGAACAAAGACATTTTCTTTGCCCTGACGATTGACATTTGCTGGCAGAGATTAGGCACTTCCTGTGACCTCGGGTCCCATTCTGCTGGTGCGGCCCGGGAGGTCAAAGGGAAGGCGTCACATTGGGGCATGTTCTGCCATCGCAGCAGGAGGTGCTCAGAACCCATGCGTTTTCCTACAGGGCCAAGCTGAAACTTGCTCAGCTATTTCCCAGGTTACTTTCTGGTGCATCCGTGAACCGCGTTAGCGTTAGCAGTGAAAAAGTCTGTAGTCTCTTTGTTCTCACTAAATGGTCAGCGTTGAAACCCATAGCTTCTGCCCCTCTGACTTTCCTCTCCCATCCTTTCCTTCAGCTCTTTCACTTTCCCTGCCAGAATGCGGCCCAGCATCTTCACATTCTGGCTTCTGGAATGGAATGAAAGAGCTTCTTTCTGTATAGAGAGGTTTGTTTAACACAGAGCTGCCTTTGATGGTTAAGACCATTCCCCCCTCCCCGCCACCGCCCCCAACAGATTTAGATGTAAAGTGGTGGCAACAAGCCAGAGAGGACAGTCATAAATTGTTATTTGAACAAGGTTTCATCAAGTCTTTGTCTTGTCATCTCATTCCTGGTAGGGAGTTTCGGGCATTCTGTTAAATCAAGAGCCGCTTTGGTCAATATGATTGTGATACTTAATTCAAATGAAAGACGCCACGTTGAAGGCCACAGGAAGAAGTTAGGTATTCCGACCGTTAAAATGTTTTAAAGTTAGGATTACTGATTCAATACTGATGCTAAGGAATGCTTTTAATTTATGCATAACTATAGTTTGACAAGCGGCGAGATGTCTTGCCAGTGGTTTCTTTGTCTAAACTTTGGGTAAGAGAATAGGTAATATGATTTCTAGTTCATTTTAGACAAGATGGGAATGAGCCGTCTTGGTAATTTAAAAGTTTCTGGTTAAAAAAAAAGGTGATCTGAAGCAAATCTGACAATGTAACATGTTTATTTTGGGCAGCAGGTGTAAACTTATTTGTATATTGATCTCTATTGTTTCGAATCCTTACCAAAAGACAGGAAAAAAGAGTAGGAGGAAAAGAAAGAAGCAAGTAACTTGAAGCATGGACCCTTAATGGTGCTTTTTGATGTGGAGAGACCTGTGTAAGAATTTGGCATTGTATGTGTAGCTTTGGCCAAGCCAACTTTTCTGCCTGTTTTTTTCTCCCCATTTATAAAATAGCGTTTATAAATGGGCATGACAGTTCTTTGTCAAGAGCTAATATCTTTTAAGAGCCAAACACTGTGCCTCAATGCTTAGTTCCCTTTCATTACCTTTTAGATGTTGCATCACAGAGCTTTAGCTAAATTGAACACAGATCTTTGTCTGGCCTTAACATCTGTCTTATGAAAGTGTTGTTCTCTTTTAGGCCATGATCAGACGACCACTTTGCTTTGGTTTCTTCCTACCATAAAAAACTGGTAGCATGGAAAAAGTTATTTCCCCCCCCCTTTAATTTAACTATATTTACTGAGGACCAACTCAGCAAAGGAATATTCTGGGACCTAAAAGATACAGTGGGAATGAGATGGACTGAAATCAGCTCCCATGGGGCTGACATGACACTCCCAGGGTGGGCAGATGGTAGACACTAAGTGTCAGGAAGCGATAATGGGATAGAGACTCAAGCGGGGTGAGAGGCTGGGCGTGGACAGGAGGGTGGTGGATCGAGATGAGATAGCATGTCTTGGGAATACTTCTGTGAAGCAGCAGCATCTTGCCATTTGCACGGAGAGAGGGAGTGAGCGAGTCTTATGGACATCTGAGCAAAGAGCATTCCATGCAGAGGGAATTAGGACTGTGTTGAGGAACTGTAAGAGGCTTGTGTGGGAAAGGCAGGAGAATGAGGGAATGAGGCCACAGGCCAAATCACCAGCAGGAGCTTCGCATTTGGATATTTGTGTGTGTGTGTGTTTAGAAGCGGCATAAATTGAACCATAAAACTGGCTGATCTACTACTCTTAGGAGAGTTTGTTAGACCTGTTTTTCAGAGAAGATGGCAAATAGTGTATCTGTTACTTTGATTACAATTCTCATCATATAATAATTAACTGCTAGCTGTAATTATAGGACTTGCTTTAATTTCATTTAGCACGCTTGAGACCTCTATTAGCCTATATCCCAATCAGTTTCACAGCCGTTAAGAGGAAGAAGCTATATTCCTGTTGAATTTTAAATCTAGCGGGAGACTGATCCACTGTATGTTTTCATGCTGCTGGATTGCCTTATGATCTTCCAGTCCCTGAGAGTCCCTGTCCCCCCAGGCCCACTCCTCTGGGTGCTGATTCAGGAATGTAGCGTGTTGTTTTCCTAATTAGGATGTCCTTTCACAGATAGCTGTTAATGAATTCCATGCACTTCACGTCCTTTTGCTAACCCCTCATATTCGTGTAACAAAACTTTTCAGCTGACAGCCAAGGGAACACACATCCCTTCTCCAAGATAGATGTTTTTACTTAATATTTATTGTCACGTCTGGCACCTTTTACTACTCTGATGTCTTCTGTGTAAGTCCATTTATGTAGAGAAGTGTAATCACATCTGTTTTCTCAGTTGGGGTGAACAGTGAGTTCTCCTGTCATAGAAACACGAGAATGTCCTTCTTTTTGCCTCTTCGCCGCATTGGGTGACTTGCTGTGTTTAGGTAACCCCGACCTCCAAAGGTTCCTCTCGTCCAGTTTTCTCCACTGCTCTTGTGAAAACCACTCTTACTCTTCCTGTCACACTGCTGCAGAGGCGTGCGCTCCTTGTCCCCAGCGGGTGGCTTCTGTATGTCAGGCCATTTGTTACTTCGCTAGAAGTAGCTCGTCGAGAAGCGGGGCCAGCTCCGGACAGCTCAGCCTGTTTAGTTGTGAAGTCGTGTCTGTAGCTTGTGGGTAGGAACTAGAATTTCTCCGTACCACAGAAGAATACGTGCAGGCTTACACTAAAAATAGTTTTAGGTTCACAGCAAAACTGAGTGGAAAAAGCACAGAGTTCCCATAATACCTTTTGATCCCATACCCCACAAATACCCGTCCTCTCCCACCATCGACACCCACCCCTCTACCCGCTGGAGTGGTGTGTTTGCTACATTGAACCTGCACTGACACATCGTTATTTACCTAGAGTCCACAGTTTGCGTCAGGGTTCACTCTTGGCGTTGAGTTTTGACAAATGTCTAATGGCGTGTATCCAGCATTAGAGTGTCATAAAACAACATACTTCACTCCCCTAAAAATCCTCTGTGCTCCAGCTAATTAACTCTCCCTCCTCCCTAAATGCGGGCCACCACTGATCTTTTTAATGTCTCTGTAGTTTTGCTTTTTTCCCCAGAATGTCATATAGTTGGAATCATACAATATGTAGTCTTTTCTGCTTGGTTTCTTTCACTTAGTCATATGCTTTTAAGGTTCTTCCATGTCTTTTTGTGGTTTGGTTGCTCATTTCATTTTAGTGCTAAATAGCATTCCATTGTACGATGTACCCTAGTTTATTTACCCATTCACCTCCTGAAGGATGTCTTGGTTGCTTCCAAGTTTTGGCAGTTATTAATAAAGCTACTGTAAATATACATGTGCAGATTTTTGTGTGGATACGATACATATATATCCATACATGTATATACTTATATATATATATCATATATTTAATGAAAGTTTTCCGATTATTGCAAAACATGATCATTGTATAACATTTGGAAAGTATAAAAAAAGAAAAAAACCTTAAAAATTCAGTACAAGTCAATTTATTAATTTACTGTAATAAAACGTGAAATTGGAGCTGTCCTGGAAAATGCAAGACATATGGTTATTATATATTTTAACAGTTAGTGGTTAAGACAAGAAAGATTTAGGGCATTCCAAATGCTGGTTGTTTCCATTAAAACTGCTTCTTAAGTGACTTTTTACGATAATCAGCGTTTGGACAAATGATGTCAGCTTTACGAAATGGGTAACTTAGAAAGAAGTCTCTTGAACTACAGACCTCCAAGGAGGTACCGAAGTTTATCCTGTAAAGCAATGGCCTTCACGCTTGCTGGTGGGGGGCGGATCCAGTGGTTCCGATACACACACATTTTGTGATGCCTGATGTGGCCGCTTTGGGTTCTAGGCGTAACCATCCCTCCTGGGCATCTTCTGTGTGGAGAGGTGGAAGACGCTGCTGGGGAGGTAGGGGCTCATGGAGTAGTACTACCAGAAAGCAACCCTAGAAGTGAACATATCTTGACCCAGGTATCCTGTTACTTTGCATTGTTCATTTTTAACAAGGCAAACAAAACCTGACTCAACTTAAAAATATCTTTTCATGATTTCTGTGAATGGGAGTGCATGTTTAGCTTTTTTTTTTGGTCCCTTTTTCACTTTTTTTTTTTTTTTTTTCTTAAGTTTAAAATATCCACTGTTTCTTTTTGGCGGAAAAAAGCAGGTCTGGGGAAAAGGTGTGAATGAAGGCTCATATGACCTATGTCTAAATATAAAAAAAGTTGTAAATCAAGCTAACAAATTGTTAAAGAAAACTTATTTCACTCTCCTGCCTTGACAAATAAACTTTCGTAATGACCTGGAAAACAGGATTCAGGTTTAGAATGATGAGATTCCTCGAAATATCACAAGGAATCATAGAAGTAGGAGGTAGCCAGACCCCAGCCCATGAGCCAGACATAGGCTCCCACCCTGGCCATATCTTGGATCATGGACAGTGCAGCCTACACAAACAGACTGCTCTACGAATCCCACAAAGGGCCACCCTTGGGCATAAGGATGCGTATCTCCCCTGCCCTGGGTGGGACAAAACTCAGACACTCTCATGGAAGGGCTTGCATGTGGCATTGGACCCTGTGCGGTCTGACCCCTGGGTAGGTACGTTGCTTATCCTCCAGGAAGGACAAGGCTTGTGGAGGGTCAGAAAAGGCCCCCTGATGTGAGTGCCCAGGTCAGGGGGTCTTTCCTCCCTGAGATTAGGGGTGATTCTGGAAAAATGGGTCTTGGGTCCTTTGCTCCTAGGAACCTTTGACTTTTGGTTTTGATCTTAAAGTTAGCCATGACTTTTAACATAACGAAAGTAGAATGCGACGCATCCACTTATAAATGCGGTGGAATTCGATAGCATGCAGTTTAAAAGTTGTTTTTAATAGGTGAATATCATTGTATCCTGACATAGTTTCATTTGGAAAGCTCTAGGCTTGATCAAATAGTAAAATATGCTCTAAAATTATGTAAGTTTTTGTTATAAATATACATTTTTTCAAATTTCAAGAATCATAATGAAGTTTTGGCAAAAATATGACTCCTGGTCTTTGATATCTGGGGTTGTGGCGTCCTTCTGAGCTGATGTAATGATTAACTTCCTGTCACCTTCCCTGATGGCATTCTTACTGCTGGCAACATCTGAGGTTGTGTAGATGTTTCTGCGTTCTTAATTCTTGCTTTGAAGCGGATTCTCATGCGAGGAGCTAATTTCAATATGTGGGAAAAGTCAAAACTAACCTCAAGTTTAAATTGGAAGGGATGATCTTAAAGGGTGGGGTGGTGAAGTTCTGCTATATACTGTGGAATCACTTGTCATTTTTGGTAACATTAGTACAGAGGTTTTACAAACTATTTATTAGTGAGGATCTCAAAATGCTTTAGAGAGATGTGGAAAATGAACAAAGTTGGAGTCCTGAGTTTCTGTTCTGGGGATTTGTGACTGTTAAAGTGATGTTTTGTTTTAACATCATTAACTAGTTGGGTCTGAAAACAGGATGTTCATTAATACTATATCTGGAGAGGTGGGTGATGAGGATGAGTCACTGTGATTGACCCCCTTGGGTCAATCCAGAGTGCTCATTTACACATTTGTTCCTTCAGAACTCTTCCTTCAGAATTTCTGTGTGCTGTCTAAAAAAAATTTTCTGGTAAAGTTAAAAAAAATATATATCTGTTTAAGAGGAAGAAACTCGTAGGCCTCCCCCCTCCCCCCCACTGCTAGAACTATTCCTGGTTACTGAATGCAGTGAAATAAATTTGTCATGTTGGACGTAACACATGGTGGTGGAATGCAGATTGAAGAGCTTGATGTTTATAGTTATAAATGTATATTTTAGGAATTGATTTATAAGGAAGAATACCAGTGCTAAAGTAGACAAATTGAAGCTTGCTCTCACTAAGGAAGTTAGACAGTTCATCAAATATTCATTAAAAATCTTTCTCTCTGAAGGTTGAAAATAACAGATTTAATGTCAAATTTCCAAGGCAGGGGAGTTTGATAGTCTAGCTGACTGGCCAGTTCAGAGGAGTATTAAATACGGGGGGGAGTTGTGTGTATGCCTGGTGCTTACACACAGGTAGGAAGCCTGGACCCCAACGACAAATCCAGCCTACCGCCTCCTTTGTTTGTCCCTTAAGCTAAGCGTGGCTTTTATGTATTTAAAAGGTTGAGAAAAATTATAAGGAGGATAATGCTTTGTGATATGAAAAAATGATGAAATTCAAATTTCAATGTCTATGAATAAAGTTTTATTGGAATGCAGCCATGCCTGTTCATTGCCTATGGCTGCTTTCACACTATAGTGGCAGAGTTGAGTAGGCGCCATAAAGACCATATGGTCTAGAAAGCCTAAAATATTTGTCACCTGACCCTTTACAGAAAATGCTTGCTGAACCCTGCCTTAGTGGAACCAGAGCTCAATGCCTGTGCCCTCCCTCCCCTCCCCTTTTTTCTAATAAATGCAGAAATGGGTGTTTAATTGTATATAATAATAGATTATACTTCTATAGTGCTTAGTATTTCCAATTTTCCAATTTATTTAACTCATAATAACTCTATACTGCAGATACAACTATTATTCCCATTTTACAGATAAAGAGATTGAGGCATAGGAGCCGTAGGCAACTAACTGCATACATAAGTCAGCAGCTGAGATGGCCTTTGGGTGGCTCTTTGTTGACTGTCATTTTTAAATTTAAGGCACTCAAACTGTGCAGTCCCGAAGTCCAAAACAAAATCTAAAATAATTCAAGGAAGTTGGAAATTTTAAAAAAAGATTTAGGTAACTTTTCTCTTGATGTTTGACACAGTTTTCATTTGATGATGTGCTTAATTACTTTTATTTCCAAAACTCCTTTGGATGTTTTGTATTTCCTTGTGTATCCAAACTGTTTGATTCATTCATTCAACTCAAACTTACTGTGCGCCCAGTGCTGTTGTGCTGGGCATTGGGGGTGGGGTGGGATGGAGGGCACCTCTGTGAACACAATAGGTTACATGGCCTGGAGTAAGTTACAAAAATATGGTCATCTGCCAGCAAATGTCTTCACATGCTCTACTTAGATTTTAGAGTTTAGCAATTTGTATCGCTCCTTAGGTGTTCAACTGCATATAATTTTGAAACAGCAGGTCCCAACAGATACAGGAGCAGCTGTCAGATCAGGAAACCTGTCCATTGGCCCAGATTTTTCTGATGATTTGCGGCATAACCTTGGATACGTTTCATTTTCCGTTCCAGATTTTCATTCTGTGAAGTGGAAAATGCCAGCAAATTAAGCTGGTCTTAACAAGATCAAGTGCACCAAATGATGTAATGAGCTCTGCTTTTTCATTTCTCAAGCCTTCCTTGTTTACATGGACACAGCTTGTTGGTGTGTAACTGTGTGATGTAGATCCTATTTATGTAGATTCATACATACAACATGATATAATCTGATGTAGCTATCAGAACTGTTGTTTCCTTAGGCATGCCTGGAACTGCCAGTGGAAAGGAAAACTTGAACTACGTAGGGGCGCAGTGTGGACAAGGTCAAGGGCAGTTTGGGGGAATCTGTAAAAGCGCATTTGGAGCTTCTTTGTAAGGCAGCGAGTAAACTTTGGATGTGTGAAGAGATGCCGGAGCAGGATTCATCCTATCTGTTTTTGAGTTCCTGGTTGAGCGGGCTAGGATTAAAACATTTTATTCTGTTAAGAGTTCTAAGTTTATAAAAATGGTGGTTATGTTGTGCAATTTGTAAAGGTGTTTATGATACTGAGAAATATGGTTTAAACATACAGCATACTATAATAGTTTATCAAGGTGAAAATGATTAATTTTCCATATTGAAGACGCGGAAGCATAATTCTTAAACCAAAGTGTTGCATGGGTACCTATTTTATATTATTTTGAATCATATGCTTTTATTAATTTTTTAAGTTTATTTGCTGCGGTTTTTGTGGCAAAGACCTTGACTTTTTATTTTTCCCCAGCTTATTGAGGTATAACTGACAAATAATAATTGTCTATATTTAAAGTACACAACATGATGTTTTGATATATGCATACATTGTGAAATGATCACTTCACATAGTGACTTTTTTTGGGGGGTGACGGTGGTAGTGAGAATACTTAAGATTTGCTCTCTTAGCAAATTTCAGGTATGTAACACGTATTAACTATTGTCGCCGTGCTGTATTTGAGATATCTAGATCTTATTCACACTGCACAGTTGAAACTTTGTACTCTTTGACCAACATTGCTCCATTTTCCCAACCCCTAGCCCAAGACAACCATTATTATACTCTCTGCTTTTATGAGTTCCGACTTTTTTAGATTTTACAATGTGAGATCATTTAGTGTTTGTCTTTCTGTGTCTGGCTTATTTCATTTATCTCATAATGTCCTCCAGGTTCATCTATGTTGTTGCGAATGGCAGGATTTCCTTCTTTTTTTAAGGATGAATATTATTCCAATTGTGTGTGTGTGTGTGTATCCTTGCTGTATATACACATACATATAAATGGAATCTATATATCACATTTTCTTTATCTATTCATCTGTTGATAGACACTTCAGTTGTTCCATATCTTGGCTATTTTGAGTAATGCTGCAAAGAATGATATCTATCCAGAAGTGGGATGGCTGGATCATACAGTAGTTCTAGTTTATCTGTTGAGGAACCTCTACATTGTTTTTTCATAATGGCTATACCAGTTCCCACCAACAGTGTACGAGGGTGCCCTTTTCTCCATATCCTTGCCAACATTTATCATTCGTCGTTTTGATAAAGCCATTCTAACAGGTGTAAGGTGGTAACATTGTGGTTTTGATTTTCATTTTCCTGATAATTAGTGATGTTGAGCATCATTTCATATACCTGTTGGTCCTATATATGTCTTCTTTGGAGAATAGTGATGTTGAGCATCATTTCATGTACCTGTTGGCCCTATATATGTCTTCTTTGGAGAACACCTGTTCAGGTCCTTTTGCCCATTTTTTAATCGGGTTGTCTTTTTTTTTTTTTTTGCAAAGGAGTTGTTTGAGTTTCTTTTGGATCTTAACCTCTCACCAGATGTATGGTTTTTCACGTATTCTCTCCCATTCCATAGGTTGTCTCTTGACTGTTGATCATTTCTTTGCTGTGTAGATGCTTTTAGCTTGATGTTTTTCTACATGTTTATTTTTTCTTAGTTGCCCGTGTCAATTAAAAAAAAAAAAGTCATTTCCTAAACCAATGTCAAGAAGCTTTTGTCCTATGTTTTCTTCTATTAGTTTTACAGTTTCAGGTCTTATGTTTAACTCTTTAATCCGTTTTAAGTTGATTTTTATATATGATATGAGATAAGGGTTCGGTTTTATTCTTCTGTATGTGGATATTCAGTTTTCCCCAAACCATTTACAGTGGTCTCCCCCGCCCCGCACCACCCATCCATGGTTTTTGCTTTCTGTTGTTTCAGTTAACCTACAGTCAACCACAGTCTGAAAATATTAAATAGAAAATTTCAGAAATAAACAATTTATAAATTTTAAACTGTGTGCTGTTCTGAGTAGCATGATGAAATCTCCCTCCATCCCATCTGGCATGTGAATCATACCTTTGTTCAGCCTCTCCACACTGTATATGCCCCTCCCATTAGTCTCTTAGTAGGCTTCTTGGTTATCAGATTGACTATCGCAGTATCACAGTGCTCGTGTTCAAGCGACCCTTATTTTACTTAATAATGCCATATTCATATACCTGCCTCTTCTTACAGTGTATCATTACAGTTGTTCTCTGTTATCGTTACTTAATGTTAATCTCTTACTGTGTCTGATTTGATTTATAAATTAAACTTTATCATAGGTACGTATACATAGGAAAAAACACAGTATATATAGGATACTATCCATGGTTCCAGTAATCTACAGGTGGTCTTGGAATGTATCCCCTGTGGATAATTGAGACTGCTGTGTTGAAGAGAGTATCCTTTCTCCACTGTATATTGTTGGCCCGTTTGTCAGAAATTAATTGACTAAGCGTGGGTTTATTTTAGAGCTTCCTATTCTATTCCATTGGTCTATATGTCTGTTTTTATGTCCATACCATAAGGTTTTGATTACTATAACTTTGTGATATATTTTGAAATCAGGAAGTAAGATGCCTCCAGTTTTGCTCTTCTTGCTCAAGATTGCCTTGGTTCTTCGGGGTCTTCCGTGGTTCCACATAAATTTTAGGTTTCTTTTTTCTATATATGTGAAAAATGCCATTGGAATTTTGAAAGAGATTGCATCCAATTTGTAGATCACTTTGGGTAAAATAGAACATTTTAACTATTAATTCTGCTAATCCATAAACATAGGTTATCTTTTCATTTATTTTTTCTTTAATCTCATCAATGTTTTATAGTTTTCAGCATACAGTTCTTTCATCTGCGTGGTTAAATTTATTCCTAACTATCTTATTCTTTTTTATGCTATTGTAAATGAAGTTGTTTTCTTAATTCCTTTTTTGAATAGTTGGTGTTAGTGTATAGAAATGCAACTCAGTTTTGTATGTTTATTTTTTAAGATGTAACTTTACCTAATTCACTTTGCAGTTATAACAATTTTTTAGGAGTCTTTAAGGTTTTCTATATATAAGATCATGTCATCTATAAACAGAGACAATTTAACTTCTTCCTTTCCAATTTGGATACTATTTATTTATTTCTTTTCTTTCCTACCAACTCTGGCTAGGACTTATAGTAGTAACATGTTGAATAGAAGTGGTGAGGGTGGACATCCTTGTCTTGCTCCTGGTCTTAAACAAAAAACTTTCAGTTTTTCACCATTGAGAATGATGTTAGCTGTGGGCTTGTCATAAACCCTTCTATACCTAAATTGTTGAGAGTTTTTATCCTGAAAGGCTGTTGAATTTTGTCAAATGCTTTTTCTGCATCCATTGAGATGATTTTATGTTTTTTTTCCCCTTCATTCTATTTATGTGGTGTATCACATTTATTGATTTACATATATTGAACTATCCTTACCTCCCAGTGATAAATCTTATTTGATCATGTTTTATGATCATTTTAATGTGCTGTTGAATTTGCTTTGCTAGTATTTTGTTGAGGATTTTTACATCTATTTTACATCTATTTTACATCTATGGCCTGTAATTTTCTTTGCCTGTAGAGTCCTTGTCTGTCTTTGGTATTAGGGTAATTCTGGCTTCATAAAATGAGTTCGGAAGTATTTCTTCCTTTTCAATTTTTTGGAAGAGTTTATGATGGGCTGGCATAAGTTCTTTAAATGTTTGGTAGACTTCACCAGTGAAACCATCTGGAAAGACCTTGACCTTTATTAATCTCGTTTTACATATCACCAATTGACTGACAATCTTTTATAAAAAAATAGTTTTATATAGTATAAAAAGAAAGATCCTAGATAGTTCAACCCTGTCTCATCAGTGTGCTACATTCCTCTTACTGTCTGCTCTTAAGCCAACAGTGTTATTGGAGTTATTCCATCTTTGGAGAAAAAACAAATCAAAGAGGTTGTCGAGCTCTGTCTGTAATTATTTATTCTTTAATGCCTTTAATGAGATACAATGAAGTCTGATAGCTAGTGGTCAGAAATGTTGAGATTGGAGATTTTATGTGTTTGACTTGCTAGTGTGACCTTGTCAAAATAATCTTCCTGCTGTTCATTTCTTCCTGCCCTTAGGTTGGTACTGAATAGGGTGTGAGCCCACGTAGTCATGCTTTGTGTCCCCTGTGATTTTAGTCAGTGTTTTCCATGTTTCCTTGTGGTTTTTCATATAGCTACACAATGCACTGATGAGGACTGAGACTTCAAGCCTCATGGGTTTCTGGTGTTTACATAAGAGCTAGCTAAAAGCATTGCATATGAGAGGTGCTTATCATTTTGTTCCCTTCTTTCTCCCTTTTCAATTTCTTAATTTAAGAATTTCTACCTGACTTAGTTTAAGTATCTCTTTCTACACAAATCTCACAGTGTTTTATTCCACGGGTTGGCATTTTAACTGAAGAAGGGACCTGCATTTTCTGTGTTCTCTCAAAAGGCTTGATATATTGCACATAAGCACTTGTTGGTTTTGTTGTTAGTTTTATGTATGATTATATCTGTATATTTATAGTTAGTTTTGGAGTGCTGCTCTGTGCCAGGTACTTGCTTATCAGTTTATATGAGTTATTTTCTTTATTTTCACAACAACCCAGTGGGAGAGGCACTATTATTTTTCTCATTTTATATGTAGG
>KE764119.1:0-29733 GCA_000465285.1 Eidolon helvum
CCCCCCACCACACACACACACCCTGGTGTGGCCACCTCAACAAGGAAACCTGAAAAGATTGCCCTACACCACCCTGGGCTGCTTGTGAAAATGCAGCTTCCTGAGCCCCAGGGCATCCGCCCTGAATCAGCATCTCCTGTGGCTGAGGCATCCGCACTGTTAGCACATGGCACAGGTGACTCTTAACTCCATCTACACTTTGAAAGCCCAGGCTCCGGAGGCCTCTAGCTTTAGGGTATCTCAAAAGTGAGGACCAGCTACAGGGGCTTCAGGAGAGCCTGAGGCCACAGCAGCGCACGAGTTCAAGGCTAAAGCACAGTCTCAGGACCGTGCTGGGGTGTCCATGCCACCTTTGGTAGCACAGAGGTGTTCTAAACAAGTACAAGCACAGACTACATTCTACTGCATCCAGCCAAAGATCCTATAAACGCAAAGTCTCATTGAAACAACAGTAGGAGACTAGGAGTCCTGCATTTGGTGGGGGTATTGGTGAATGGGACGTAATTTCTTGCCAGCATTCTAAAATGGTGATAGCTTCGTGCCTGTGATGGTAACTGTTAAAATGTCCTATGTCCTATCTGCCCAATTGGAAACAAACAACAACAACAACAACAACAAAAACTGGAAGGAAAGAAAAAGATCTTGAAGATCTTCCCGTGGGAGCTTTGAACAACCAGCCAATTCATGGATTCACTCCTCAGCCTTAGAAGGGACCGGTGAAGAACAGAAAGCCAGGCCAGCCACGTGACTGTGCTTGGGATGTTTCGGCTCCTAACGAAGGGTGAGGAAGGAGGTGGATGGCAGAAAATCACCGGGTGGAGGCAGGAGGCCTAACAACGTGGGTCTAACGATGAGCTAGTCATGAACTGCTGGGACCCTGGGAAGGCCACAGAACACAAGGGACAACACACACATACACAGTGTGGGCCTAAGTTTCCATACTTGGAAAATGAGGGGGGTTCCTGGGGTGCCCTCCAACTTGAGGAACTCTCAATTTCAACACCTCATTCAATATCACTGGGGGTGGAGGGTGTCAAGGAAAAGAGCGGTGGTGACAGGCTCCAGCCCAGGAGTCACTTCCCCTGCCTTGTCTAGGGCAGAGCCAGCGCAACGATTTCCAAAGGTGGCTTGCAAAAGCGACAGTTCCAGAATCTCTCTATGGCAGGGGCTTCAGGAGAGCCTCTTGGATGGACGGGGTGCTGAAGCTGTGTTTCAACAGCAATTAACGACAGCGTGGGAAAAGGCTAACCGTCTATGTGGTCGACGTCAGCACCTCTCTCTGATAGTTCCAGTTCTCCTTTCCTTCCAGGCATGTGCTGGGAAGGTCCTTCCCCGCTGCTTTGGAATAAAGTAGAGCCCTGTAACTTGCTTTATCCCATAAAATGGGACTAGAAGAAACACCAGTCACTTCAAAAGTGAAAGCACTTAAGAACCGAAGTAAGAACCGCCAAGCCTTCTCCTCCCCTGTTGCAACATTTGTGGAAGCACCTGCTGCTCTGGAGGTACCAAAGGAACAAAACAGCCTAGCATACGGCGCCAACACAGCAGACAACTGCCCTGGGGTGGCACTGGGGTCCATGGAGAAATTCATGTGATCCAGAAACAAACTTTTGTGGTATTCTGACTTGGGGGATATTTGTTACCACCACTTAACTTAGCCCATTCTGACTAATACAGTCCGTACCAAAGAATGGGAGGGTAGGAGACTGGTGGAGGTATAACCTGCTTTGTGCTTCTGCTGAATCACCACAATGATGAAAAGAATTAACGTTACCGCGATGACTAATAACAACAGAAAATAAAGTTTTGTGACAAATGTTTTCTATGTCTGATTGCCATTAATCCTCACAATGCAGTGAGGTTTATATGTGGGTATTATGTTTCTAAATGAGAACTGAAGCTTAAAGAGTTTATGAAATGTGCCGAGGGATTTGGCACAGCTGGAATCTGCACCCAGATCTTTGCAGAGCCAAGCCTGCGAACTCCCAATTCCTGGCAAACTAAGCATTCTGTGCCCATCCCCTCCCAACACATTTGAAAAGAAAATCAAGATATTCATGGAGTTAGTTACTACATCAAGTTGGTATTCCTAGCACAAGGAAGCAAAGAAAGGGAAATTTTGAATTAGGCTACTTTTTAGACATAGAACAACCAGGTAAAACCTTTATCTCTTCTCCTAGCCCCGTCTCTCTAAAACTAGTGGGCTTGCCTCTTCTCTTCTCAGATGCAAAGCCTGAAGGAAGGAGGGAAAAAGCAAAAGAATCCACAAGCATCTCTCCCCTCTGCTCTTTGTGAGGGAGCCATGTGGAAGCAGGAAGGTTTCCATTCACTTATGAGAAATGGGATAGAACCAGAGGGTCTCAGAAAAGAACTAGTGGGCTATTCCCTCAAAGAAGGCTTGGTCGTAACAGGAGTTTTCTACAAGGGGTAGTTGGTCTCGATCGTTCAGTCGACAAATATTTTCTGGGTGTCTTCTATGTGTTAGGCACTGAGCCAAGCATTGGAAACAGTCCTGTCGTTTTGAAAGAAAAAACATGATACCTGGATAACAAAAATTTACCTCCATAATCCCTGAGAGATTTTTCTGAAACCCCAAAAATTCTAAAGACTGAAATCATGTTCATATCCCACTAATGACCTCAGCTGAGGTCATTTATGGTTTTTATGCCACTGGGTGTGAATATTCATACATTTGCTGAAGACGAATCAGTGTGTCTGCTAACTGGCTGCTGGCCACACCTCTATCGGAGATGATAACAAAATACACAGTGTGCTCATCACATTCCCTTCCAGATGCCAAAAGTCCCCGCATCTGAAACATTCGGGGCCCGAGAATTTTGAATAGGGAACCTAATTTTTATTTGAAAGTCAACCTTGTGAATCTCTACATAGTCTTGAAGACAAATGTGTGACTAAAATCAAGTCTTTCTCAAACAGTAATTGCCCCAAACTTAAGCATTATTAGATTTCAACTTCCTTATGGAGGCCAGGAAAAACTAAAAGTACGTTACATGCAGTAATTGTTCAAGTCGCCATAATGCTGAATTGCCTATTCCCATAGCCTCCTAATTTCTTTATTCTTTAGAAAAAAATGAATGCTGGAGCTGGGATAAGCCTCACAGCTAACCCAAGTGATTTGCCCAATTGCAAAGAATAAGGTTCCCGGCTGCCAGCACATTCCACAACAGTGTTTCCCAGACTGTGGGTCATGATACATTAGTCTGGGTAGTGAAATCAGTTCAGTTGCAACCCTCAGTTTCTTTAAAAAAAAAAAAAAAAAGACATAGACTAGAACAAAAAGTATCACTGTGCACCCCATGCAGTAAAGGTACATACTGTTACATGGAACTTTTCTTTTTGAATATGCGTGTGGGAATAAATACGCATATATGAATATTTTCACAGATTTTTGTGGGCTGCATTTTAAAAGTTTGAAAACTACTATTCTGTAATAAGCCAATCTGCACATTATTCATTTATTCAACAAATATTTAGTGAAAGGCATCAAGAGAGGCAAGAGTGGAACTGGGGGTGATATTGGGGGGGGCAGGGGGAAGCTACACACAGGAGATGCTGCTTGAAATGAGTTTTGAGCGATGAGTAGGCATAAAACGCAGTCAAATAAAGGCCATTACGTAATGGAAATAATTAGCCCGTTCTTTGAGACTGAGGCACAACTCTGATTAATTAATTAATGTTTGCTCTGCTCGCCTCACTGAGGTTACTGTGAGCTAGAAATAAATGTGGCTATGATAAAATTTGGTTTTGTAAACTTTTTCAAAATTAAAGGTATTTTTATAGCACTTAAAGCTTATAAAACACTGTCATGGTGCTCTCTCCTTTGAAAGTCAACCCTATATGACAAGTGGGACAAATACTGTTTTTCCCATTTTATAGACAAAATAACTGAGATTGTCTTTTCCAGAGTCACATTAACTAATAGCTATTAGCTCAAACAAGGACTCCTACCTACAAATTTTAGCTCTTTTTACTATTCTATACTGGTACCAAATAAATGATTAGCAGTTCCACATATTACCTCCATTGACTCAAATCATAGTTTTAACAAGACACTCAGAGGTAATTGTGTAACTGAAAGCAATGTATTTTAATTCTTAGTATTTCGAGACCCTGTTCAGAAGACTAGCAGCCCACCTGAGACCTTCTCAACCCTCTTCCACGGGCAATGGCTGAAGTGCAAGAGGCCCCCTGCAGATCTGCTCAGTGATCAGCCAACTCCATGTCCCCAAGAGGTCTGGCTAGCTGAGTGTTGGATGACAGGCTCACACACTGGGGTCTTTACCAGCTGAACTGCAGGTGTGACATGCTTTATTTTTCCAAGGATCACTTACGTAGTTGTGGAAGCGGTGACTCAGGCCCTAGCCCTCTTCTCTTGGCTAACTCGAATCCCAGCCTTCCCCCTGACCCCATCAAGGTGATCTCATCCAATCCAATGGCTTTCACTGTCATCTCTGTGCTGGTTTCACTCAGATGAATATCACCAGCTCAGCCTCCTCACCTGCTCTTCTTACTCTGATATCCGACTGTATTCCTCCATCTGAATATCTGAGAGACGTCCTAAACTGAACCCTTGATATCCCCTCGAGCCTGTCCCTCCCTGAATCTTCCCTCTTGGTAAATGGTACAATTTCTGTTTGGTTTTCCATAAAAAGCTTGGAGTTGTCCTTGCCAATTCTCTTTCTCTCCCAGCCCTCACTTAATTTGTCAGCATATTCTATCAGCATTACCTTCACAAGATATATTGAATTCGAATACTTCTCACCCACTTCAACCACGATCGCCCTCATTTAAGCCACCATCATGTCTCAGGTGGACTTTGGCCCTAACCTCCTGCTTCTGTCTCATACTTCTACCCACCTACAGTCTATTTTTTATGTACTAATGAGAAAGATGCTTTTTAAATGAAAAAAGATGGTGACATGTGGTAGCTCAAAATCCACTATGGCCTCCTATTACATTTAAATTAAAATCCAGTCCTTCCACTCGCTCTTGCTTACTGCTCTCCATTCTCACTGGCCTCCTTGCTAGTCTTTGATCACATCAATCCCACGCCAACCTCAGGACCTTTGCACTGTCATTCTCTCAGCTTGGATTGTGTGGCTTGTTCCCTGTCTTCATTCAAATCTCTGCTGTATGTTTCCTTCTCAGGAAGCTCCTCCCTGTCTGCCACCACCCAGACTCTCAATCCCTTTACACTGTTACTTTTCTTCATAGCACTTATCACTTGACCTGGAGTTAAATAACTAATTATTGGTTTATTTTCAACATTTCCCTCTCCATGGCAGCGAGGATGTTGTTTTTTCATTCCAGATCCCTAGTTCTGGGAACAATCCATGGTACATAGTTGGTGCTCAATATACATGTCTAATACATGAGAAAGCTTCATATATCATCTTACTATAGCCTCAACATACCTGTAACACGTGTGATATTGTCCTCATTTTACAGATTCTCAAACACACAGCTAGTGAAGACCATAGGAATCATCTAAGCCAGGCCCTTCATTCTACAGATGAGAAAATTTGGACTCAGAATGGTGAACTGACTTATCCAAGGCCGGTAGGACCCAGAGTTACAAAATCAAAACTAAGAATCTTCTTATTCCGAGTTTAGCAGTCTCTCCACACTACCAAGCTAAGGTACACACTCCTGCTAGGGAGACATAAATGCCTATAAACTTAGAATGGTGCTTGGGACTTCTTAAAAATAGTAATAATAATTATTATTATTTTAAAATAGGTAATAATAAGTAGTCTGATCATCATTCACCAAGAGTTATTAACTGTAGTATGCTAAATGCTATGAAGAAATACAAAGCTTCCAGAATGTAGAGAAGGTAGTTGAGAGTAATGGTTGAGAGCTGGTAGAAGGAACTGGGATGCCTGAGTTCAAATCTTGGCTTTGCCACTCACTAGCTATGTGGCCAATTACTTAGCCTCTCTGTGCCTCAGTGTCCCCTTTGTTAAATGGTATAGTTATGGTATCCTCACAGGGCTGACATGATAGTTAAAAGAATTAGTATATGCAAACACTGAACACAGTAAATGCTGTAAGCGTGTTAACTGTTATTACGGCGGATTGAGTCACTAGGAGAGTGATTGCAGCTTGCCGGAGAAGATACTCCAATTATTGGAGGAGGATGTGGACATTTGAATGGGATCCTGAAGGACAGGGAGAGGGATTTGTTTTGTTTAGGGATAAGGGACGCCATGACAGGTAGTGGCGATGAGAAAACAATATACATGGAAGGAAAATGGCAACAACAAAGCACAAAGCTGAGACCCCAGAAGACAAGTGGTCAGAACAGTAATCAATGGGCTGGACTGGCTTCGGAGGAGGGGAGGAAATGCAAGCTGTAAGATAAAGCTGGAAAGAGAGACAGATGAAGGCCAAGTCAGAAAGGGCCTGGAAGTGCTACCTCGAAATTCAGATTTTAATCTCCCAGTAAGCAGGAGCCCTGAGGTTCTCTGAATAGGAGAGGGACACTAAGAATCCTTTTAGGAAGACAATTTTGTCCTGACGTCACTGTGGAGAGACTGTTCCATGATGTGACTGCAAGTTGGACCTGGGCCAGAACAAAGATTGCTCACACAAGGAGAGAGAGGTGGTTGGGGTTCGGCCCCTCCACTTTTCAGGCATACCTCTGGATCTTGTGATTTGATCTGATCCATCAGGCCTACAGAGAACATACTGGCTTTGCTGTTTGTTAATGTGGGGTCTGTTATCACCTTGTCTAACACAATACTGTTTGGCAGGTTGCTGCCCAGGCAACCAGATGCACTCATGGGTTTAGCCTCAGCCATGGCAGCTGGTATTAGAATCTCATTGGTGGGTGAGTGGGTCACGTGGCCACCCAACCACATCTCATAGGACTGAGCTGAGCAGGGCAAACCACAGAAAAATGTCCTACTCCTGGTCACTCAGATGGAGCCAAGGGATATACACTTGGTTCTCCTTGTGCCTCTGTTTTCACTCTTTAGGCAGAGTGTAATTCTGCTTGTCAAGTTCATGTGTAATGTGGGGCCAGAGATATGTGCTCTCCTCTCTAACCTCAGAAAAGGAGGGTTTCAGTTTGTTTTCAGGAGAGGGGGGAAGGAAAAAATAAGTATTTTTTGAATGTCTACTCTGTGCCAGGCGCTATTAGGAATAATGATAAGATGACCTTTATTTTATTATAATAGTTAAGTGCAATAATAATGAACATGACTATTTTCCAAATTGTGCTAAATACTTGAAACATCGTATGGCTGCTCTATGAAACAGGTTGAATGATTGGCCCCATTTTAGAGATGAGGACACTGAAGCTCAATGAAGGTAATAAGTGGCAGAGCCAGACTGTTCCCTGCATTTATCAGTTACGATCCTTGGTTGTAAGGGACAGTAACTGACACTCTAACATAGGAATGTATTGGAAGAATATTGGCATTTTCTAAGGCACAGACTTAGAAACAGGTAGACAGTGAGGTAGGTGAGTCTGGAGTCTGGAGGCAGGACCAGGAACCACCAAATCTTGGTGAAGAAAGGTCAAGTCAGAGGCCACCAAGTGGGGTAGAAGTGAACTCCATTACATTTCAGTCCCTCTGTGCCTCTGCTTGAGGGTGTCTCCAACTGGCCTGAAGCAGATCATGTGCTGTCCTTTGCCTGGAGAAGGACAGGACATCTTTTACTCTCATTAACCTCGAAGCCTTTATTAATTGTACATGGAAACACAGACGAGGTGAAGTTTACATAGCTCCTGTGGGATATGCACCTACCGTGCAAAAGGAAAAAAAAAAACAAACCACACACCAAGTAGACTGGGTAATCAGTGAAACATAAATAGAATAAACTTGATAAAATATGCCCAGTTTTTGGCATGTATACTAGATATCATGAAATATTTTTATTACCCTCTCAAAAAGTTTTCTTTTGAATTGCATTTCAATTATATTTTTAAAGCAGAGCCCATAACTCATTTGTCGATGTTAATTCATGCCCGCCTACAAACACCACGAAGGTAGTCTTGTGCTTATCATCTTAAGGACTCAAACCCACAATTTTCACTACTGAGTGGCTTTTATCTAACCGTTTACTGTTCTCTGCAATAAAGCAAGTCATAATTGCTACAAGGAAGATCATAATAATTAAATGACTATCTGACATCCTACATTACTATTTGGATGGCTTTACAACCAGATAACTGCTCAGAGAGATGAAGGTAGCGGGGTGTCAGGGAGGGAGCCTCTCCACCAAGTGACCCTCTGCGTGAAACAATGACTCCAGGTCCTTGGAGACTTTCACTGATGGGAGCAGGCTAGCTCTCATCAGCCACTTCAAGAACACGGCCTGCTAATCCAGAAAGCTTTCTCAGCGTGATGATGAACATATGTGGCTGTAGTGTTCATGTTCAGGAATAATTTAGAAACTTCTCCACTGCAGATTCATTCTTAGAGGTATTTCCTCCCCCCCCTCCCCTCCTCTTCTCTCCTCCTCACTTCTCCCTCCCCTTTCTACTCTGTTACTGCCCTCTTCCTACCCCCTCCCCCATTCAGGAATACCTCCTTCCCCACCCAAAAAGCAGCTCCAAGTAAAAAGGATTCAACAATCAGAGTAAATTCTCCAACCTCAACGAAGTCACTCCCTCCATTCCCAGAACCCTACTTACCCAGTGATCTCTGGCCAGGACCATCACGACAGCTTCCTCTCGTCTCCCTACCTGTCTCATCTAGGTACCAACCAGTCCCTTTGAAAACCATAAGTCAGATCCTGCCACTCTTCTCTAAAAATGTCGCCTTAAAGAGACTGGCAAACAGGAGCCCTTCAATAGGTGGCATTCCCCATCTACTGCACCCCACTCTCGCTCTCCCTCACCTCTCTCTTTCTTTATCCTGTCCTGGACCCAGCACACAAATCGGTTTCTGGGAAGCCCTCTGCCACCCTGTGGGCAGGACAAGAGCTGAATCTTGGTAGCCGCATGGCATTCCGGGTACACCTTGATCAGAGCACCACACGCTGCATCACAGCCACCTGCCCACCTGTCTGCATCCCCACAGCCTGAGGCTTCTGCACAGCCAGTGTCATTCACCTTTGCATCTCCAGAGTCAAGCACAGCTCCTGGCCCGGAGTGAGTGCTCAGTAAATATTTGAGAAATAAAGGACTTTTTTTTCCTACGAAGCTGAAATATACACACACACACACAGGGGCACACACACACACACACCTTTCATATACTATAATTATAATATATATTTTTAGTTAAGGTAGTTATCAATTTATTATTAAGCCTAAATCTCTAAATCCCATTTTAGCATCATGCTTAGAAACAAAGAAAAAATAAAAACCGAGTTACATAAACTAGATGTGTGTGGAGAGGTCAGAGGATAGCTCCTATACGATTGTCAAAATGGCATGTGTATTTAACTTCATTTTTATCACTTAAAATGAGCACCTCCCTACATCACATGGGCATATACTCAGTTTACCACCTTCGTTTTTTAAAATCTTGCAGATTCACCGCCCCAGACAGGCATACAGGTCTGTCACTTGGAGATACATGTATCCTTAACCTCACCAAACTCATTTTGGGCTTCTGTAGTGTGAATCGCCACGTGGGGCTAACCACGCACTGATGCGCATTTCGCTCAAGTCCTCCATGGCAATCCCAGCCACCTACCACGGCTCGCCGGCGCTGCCAGCAACATCAGTAACGAGTCTTTCCCAGCTGAGTCTACCCCCTCGTCTCCACTTATACAGCTTCCTGATCATTTATGCCACTGTTGTCTAAAGCTGTGCTCACCTCTGTAATTTTCAGATAACATTTCAGCAATTTCAAGTTGGTAAAGTTAACGATACTAATGCCATTCTCTAAGATAGTTTTTTAGAAAAATAATCTATCTGTCTCAAAGTCATCATGGTGGTTTCCCCTCTCCAGGAGTACTTTCAACAGGCAAACTTTGATTATTTGAATGCCTCAGGGGACGTGCCGAAGTTTTAAGTTAAGTGAGATTTCGAGTATTTGGAAGAGTGGATAATGCAAACTGTAGTAGCTGGGGGGTATGTGGAAGTCACTGACAGGCTGGTTAACTCAAATTTTGAACAAGGAAGGTTTGCCTGAATATCTGTTTCACTCCTATTATTTCTCCTTTCCTCCCTCTCCCTATCTTCTCAGTCTCTACACTCTACAAAGAGTGGCCTATAAAGATGAGGAGGAAATGTGAGGGGAAAAGGTTGGCTGTCCTTCTACTTGACCATGAACAATCTAGGAACCTCCCCCTCTGGCTCGCTGAAGAGAGCATATATTTTTAAACATCATTGCTTGCCTAGAGTGAATTTGCTGTCTTCCCATTGTTAGGCAGATCTGACCTTGCCTCAGGCTGAGGTGCGGATGCTGGGGCATGCAATTCTGGTTTGTTTCAGAGATCAGGTGTTCAGGATGGAGCATTAAAATTCCCCAGGCACCCAAGGCTCTTCCTTCTCCATCCAAGTTGCCAGGGGCCTGGGATACATTGGATGTAGGCGACAGCTCACATCACCAATCCTCACATATGCAATGACATATTATATAACAGTCACAAGTGGCATATAATGATAGATTCTCTGGTTGTTTTCATTACATGATAGTTCGGTTCAGTTGCAGAGGGCTTTTCTCATGGACTAGGTAGCAGTAAAAAGTCAGCAAGGCATGGACAACTTTTGGTCAAACTGCCTTTAAAAGCTATCAAACTGCTGTGCCTCATTTTCCCTTTGTCTCAGAAGGAAATCATAAAAAGACCCTAAAATCCCCACTATGGATGAGTTATAGCCCCCTCTTATATATCTGTCAGCTCTTAACCTCTCAGATCTGCCTCCCCAAACACCATGAGGCAGAGGGGACCTGTAGCAGTGCTTCCACTCTATAAAGGAGGTACTGAGAGGCTCAAGGGGTGGCATTTGCCAAACTAGAATTATTCCTGGACTGTCCTTTAACAAAAGGTGTTCAGGAGATACAGAGACAAAGGCTCCATTAATAGAAGCAGTGTGGCACCTGGGATTTAGAGTGGAATGTGGGTTTCACTACAATCACCTACCACGGGGCTGTGAGAAGCCACTCACCCCTTCTGTGCTTCAGTTTCCTCTTCTATAAATGATGATATGAATGACTAGCATCATTTCGGAGGCTACTCGGTGCCCAAAGATGATTTAGTATTTCACATATATAAATCATTCATCTTCATCACAGCCCCCAAAGTTAAACATTATTACTTCCTTTTACAGATGAGGAAAATGAGGCTCTAAGAGGTTAAAAAAAAATCATGTAGCTTATAAGTGGCAAAGGTGGAATTTGAACCCAGGCTTGTCCCATGCACTTTCTGCTACAGTACCCTGCCTCTCTCACAGAAGAATCTAAGGATTATATATGACAATGCATTTTTTTTTTTTTAAAAAAAGCATGCAATAAATTTTAAAGGCACCATTCTTAGTAATTATCACAGCAATCAGAAGAACTGTGTCAGTCTTATTCAAAGAAAGAAAACAATCCTAAGACCATCAGCAGACCTTGCCTGTTTGAAAAATATTATCTCTCTGCTGGGGTGAATAGTTCCATGAGAGAGCCAGAGCACTCACGATGAAGATTAGACTCAAGATGGAGCATTTGTGCGAATACTCCCTGGCTCCCATCTCTCTGATACTTGAGTCAGGTGCAGATACTCTAAAGCAAGGAGGTGTTCCATCCCAGTCTGCCCCAAAAGACAGTCATCTGCAGACTAGAGATCTTGAAATCAGCCATGCAAATCCATCACCACTTTAATTATCCAAGTAAATAGAGCTCTTACCACCATATGCCAAGATTCTAATCAATCGTGATCATTACAGCTCCCCCTGTGGTTCTGTCTGTATGTGAACCATGGAGTCATCTCACTTGGGCCCAGATTTCCACTTCCAGGATGAAAGTCTACCCAGCGGAAGCTTGTGGCTGGGGCTGTTTTTCCCCCTCTCATATTTTTCTGAACATCATTAGTTTACTCCTGTGCTTCATCTCTGTCATTCTTACTTTCCACCAACTCCAGACAGTACTGATTATTGAGAAATTTTCCTCAACAAGAACTGTCAGTTCAGAATTTAGCCCCAGAGCATAAAGTTAGTAGAGATTCATTCCAGAACACGAGTGGGTGTGCAATTCCGGTGATTCAAATCACTGGAGATTGTAGAGGACACATTAAATTGTAGACACTTCTTAAGGTTAGAGACTGTGTCCAGGTCTGTTTCTCTGACTGATAACTGTGCAAATGGGTTGATTATGTTAGCAAAAGGGTCCTGTGGGTGACCTGAGTTAATTATGGCTTTCAGGGAAGAGGACAAAATCTTCATTGGCTACACATCACCAATAGACTACAAGGCAATATTGGGCATAATTTTGCTCACTATCCTTGACAGTCAATTTGTCCACCGCCACCACTACCTCCATCATCACCGTTCATCAGGAGAGCACTTAAATGACAATAAAATAGGTTCCTCCATTTTACTCTTCTCCAGCATGGAATTAAGACCTGACAAAAGTTCCCTGGAGAAGGCAACACAGACATCACTGCTGCAGGTAATGTCAGAGGCTAGGCTTTTCTCTTTCAATAAAGAAAATACAGTGATAATCAGGATCCCTACAGATGGTAGCATCAAGATGGCGGACATTCTAAAAGGAGATGAAGGTGTTTCAAAGGCAGAGAGAACTAAAAAGGATGCAAAGAGTAGCAGCTATCCCAGGTAAGACTCTGAACTTAAGGATCTAATGTTCCTGGATTCTAATCCCTGCCCTTCTATGTCTAGCTGAATGACCTTGAACAAATTAATCGATCTCCACTGAGCCAAAGACCCTTGGTCCATAAAATGAGAGCCATGATTGTATACACTTCATAGGATTTGTGATAAGATTAAAGGAGATAATGAAATAAGGTATTTAGCCCAGTAACTGGCATGCAGCTGGTATTTACGGAGAGGTATCTTCATCATCATTATCATCAACATCATCATCATCATCATCCATAATCATCATCTTCATGGATTCATCAGGACTGGTTGCTATCCGCATTGTGTGAGAAGGCACAAAGACTAAAGTCATTACAAGTCCTTGGGAAAGTCCTACCAAGCCTGATGGACCCCGATCCAGATGTGACCATGAAAGCATCAGTCAAAACACAGATGGCAGACCCTCCTCTTCCATTTACTGTGTATCAGGCACTGCTCGGGGCACTTTGCACACGTTAGCTCATTCTGTCCCCATAGTGAGACCTTATGAGGTAGGTACTATTATGATCCCATACATACATATAAAGTGCTGGCCAATAAGATGGAAGCAGAGGTGTCCTCTGGGACTTCTGGGAAGTTTCCTTAAGGGGAGGGCACACTCTTTTTCATGTCTTCCTCCTTCCTGCAATACACTGGTCCACAAGATGGATAGTCTCACTCTTGGAATGAAGTAGCAAACCAGAGAAAGTAAAGGTGATTGGATCCCTGACAAACTGTTAGCCACCATATCACCCCAAAACTGCCTACCTCCAGAATTATTGTTCTTGAAAGAGAAATACAGATAAGTCTATCATATTTAAACCACTGTTGTTTCTGGTATTACATTAAAATTAATCCTAAATAATATACCAATATTGCCAAACAAGTTATTTTGAGGAAATCTGACACCTTATAATGCAAGATATGAAATCAAATTCATATTAGAACCCTATGTCACCACTGACAGGTGACACTGTATATCCACAACACAAAGTATATAAGTACCATAATCAAGGTATTAAATAGAGTTTAAATGAAAGAATATTTTTGCTGTGGCTCCATAATTCAAAATACGGCCTTCCTAAAAATGAGTATTTCACTGTACCAGGTTGGTTCATTCATTCATTCATTCATTCGGTGAGGCTGTGGTAGAGTGGGACACACTTTGGAATCAGAAAAACCTAGGGTTCAAATCCCTGCTCTTGCATTACTCACATATTCCCTCACGTTTGCTTATCAACTCTTGTCTGTATTCACCTCAGCTATAAGATGGTGGTCATCTAGTTGCCCCGAGGCTGTTACGAGGAATAAATGAAATTGCACACAAAAAAGCATCTGGCACAGGACTCGGCACATTAAAAAGGGGTTGATAAAATGTTTCCTTTTTCCTTCACGTGTATGCCTGAACTCAACATTATATGAAATATGCTTCATGCTGTGCCTGGCACATGTGCTTAATAAATGGAAGAATATAAGAATAACTTTACTGCTATTAGTAATAATGACGCTAAGAGTAACAGCAGCGACCAGAGTAGTGGTCCTAGTAATAGAGATAGTAAAATAACCAAAAGCTGAACCTAGAGAGAGTGATTTCGGGGAAGGATCCCAGAGGTGCGTGGTTAATGCTACGTGATCAAGACCCAACTGCTCGGCTTCAGGCAGGAGAGTGTTTCTGGGAGACACGTGGAATTTTTCTCCTTGTTGGTGCCTTCATGACACAGTCCAGTAACCCAAATGGCTACTTCCCTAGCTCCCCAAAATCATCTGAAAAGAATCTCTCTCTACACCTGCCTGTGTGAGTTGTCCAGTGAGTTTCTCTCCTCCCTCAAAAATAATTTTTTTAAAAAGGAGTTGAGGAATGAGATGAACTAGCACCCTAGAATGTGCTCTCCTCTTAAGATCTTTGTACCACGTGCCAGGATGTGAGATGACCTCCCCAGGGCACAGGGGCGGGCAGGGCATTCTGCATGACACACGTGGACTCAAAGAGATGAGCGAGTCGGGGAAGGCACAAGTGGGCCACGCCAAAAGCCATAGGACAGCCTCGAAGGCACTGGCCCTGCGGCCCACACTAGAGCCAAACAGAACCCCTGGTGTCGTCAGACTTCTGGGCCTTCTGACAGCGGGAAACAATGCGGCCAGTATTTCTAAGGCGTAGGCTCGAAGTCCAACAAACGTATGGTTTGTCAATGCCGTGGATGCCATGATGACTGATGATCACGATGATAGTGATAAGGAGTTAGTGACACAGAAGCTACACACTACTTATTGCTGAGTAGGAGAAAGAACAAGTTCTAAAAACAGCATGCAGTGACAGACGTCAGAATAATGGTCACCTGGGAGGGAGGGTGACTGGGAAAGGACATGTGGAACCTTCCGGAGGGCTGGGGATGTTTGATATCTTGATTTGGGAGGCAGTTACGCAGGTGTATGCACATGTGAAAACACACAGGGCACTCACTGAATGTATGTTAGCCTTGACACGGATAAAAAATAAAATAGCATATGACACAAACTTGGTTTTAGAAATGAGGGCATGGGAAAATGTCCAGAAGATTATACACTAAAGTGTTAACAACAGTCAGCTCTGGGCACTGGAATTAGCACTTTTTTTTCTTTTAAGTGTATCTATATTTTCTAAATGTAGGGGGTGCAGTGAGTTCATATTACTTGGCTATTTGAAGCTAACTCCACCGTGACCCGAGGGTGTATAACCTCCAGCAATCCTTTTGGCCACTCACTTTGCACAAACCTCTCCGCACTCCCAGATTCAGTCCATCATGGGCGGGGCACCCACAGCTCCCTAAGGTGGCCCTCTGCTCTGGGAGCAACGTGAGCAGGAGTGAGGCAGTGGGTCCTCGGCACTGATTGGTACAAGTGTCCGCTCTGACAGGGCCGGCTCACCTGGCACACCTGGCACACCTGCCTCTGGCCTACGAACAGCAGAGGTGGTGTCCGACAGGCCTGCAAGATATGGTCACATGGGCTGGTTTCCGGATACCACTTTCGCTCAACTTCCAGCCCACATTGAATTCTGGGCAGGAATCTGGAACTCGACCAGAAAACTCTCTTCTCAGTTCAAGGTCTTGGGTTTAGTGCCAGGTCGGCCGATATGAGTGGGCGGAAGGTTTGAACACAAAGTGTCCAGTGGGGAAAACACCTAACTTGGAATTAAAAAGATGGACTTCTTGCCAAATGACCATAAAGAAGCTTCTTTGTCTATAAAATGAGGACCCTAACCCCTGCTCATTCTAACTGACAAGGTGGTTATAAGCATCAGATAAGAGAATGTAGAGAGAGGTGACAACATCCTGTTGAACTCTGCACCCCAACTTTTAGCAAAGTGCCTGGGGCACAGTAAATCCTCTTAAATATCAGTGAAAGAAAGACACATGTAAGGAGTTACTTTTATTATTTCTCATGGTGAGAAGATGACCATAAGAACCAAAGAAATGACATCATTTCTTGCATAAGAGTCAACTCTAGGTGGCAGATAACCTTGGAGCAAGCTTCAATTTCAGTCGAGAGCAGAGCTAAAGCTGGTGCGTGTTCAGACACACCACAACACAGGGCAGAGACCTATTATAGGAAGCAGATCTTTATAAGCAAATGATTTCCCACCCACAGCTGCTGCCTGACTATTCTCAAGCAATATACCTGATACAGTAAAATTCCAGTTTGGAAGAAAGGAAAAGAAGAGAGGGAGGGAGGGAGGGATTTTGACTAATAGTAAATTCATAAATCCCTTAGAGCTTAATAAAAGGAAATTTGACTTACAACCTGTAAAAGATCACAATCTCTATTTTGAAACTCGGACAGTCTGTGAGATCAAATGGATATATGAGGACTTTGGGGAAAGAAACGGATGAGAATGTTTTTGTCCCAACAAAAACAAATGGCTGTCCTTGTTTTTAATTCAGTAGTTTTTCAATTCAGGTGTTACCTGAGAGCCAGATAGGTTTGTCATCTCTTTTCAATTTGTTTATTATGCACAGGACTTTATGCTGGGCACAACGGGTGATTCACAAATCAATCAGCCCTTTCTTACTCTCAGTAACTCCAGGCTAGAGGTGAGGCAAGAACACAAATACTTCTAACATCAGGCATCCAGGCAGACACTGGTCACAGGGGTATGCTTAGATGCTATGGGATCGAGAAGGTAAGAGAGCTTTCAGTCAGCGGGCACGGCGGTCATGACCAAGCCTTGGAAGAGAAGTGAGGAGAAGAGAACAAGCGTTCAAGGCAGAGGGCAGGGCCGGCGGAAAGGCCAGGTGCATGGAAACCCAAGGTGGTTGTTTGCTAGGAGCACAGGACATGTGAAAACAAGAAATACAAAATACAGTTGGAACGTTTGGTTTGGATGAAAGTAAGAAAGGTCTTAAATAACAACAGTCTGAACTGAAGTGAGAGCCAACAGGAGCTCAGGAGGTCTCTGAGCCGGGAAGGGTCAGGACAGAGTTCTGCTTCCAGGCACCTGGGCAGGCAGTGATGGGTGGGATAGAAAGTTGGAGGGAGATGCAGGAGGCGAGGAGGCTGAGGGAGGTGCCTGCAAGAAGCCATGGGGGAGAGGGTTTACTGTTGCTTCTTTGTGAGCAAGTGCTGTATCTTTTCCTGAGCGCCACCATCAGCTTAAGAAGAAAGAGGCTTATTCAAAACCCCAACAAATGAGGAGAGTAGAGTGGTCAGTAGATGGCTCTGAAGACCAGAGAGGGGTACAGATAGGGAAGGGCCAAATTATCGGGCCAGAAGATTGGACTGGGGGACACAAGAGGGATGCAAAGTCAGAAGGTGATTAAGGGGGGCACAGAAGAGGCCACAGAAATGGAAGGTGCTCAGGAACTGACTGAGTAGCTACGAACTTGCAGAAAGGTGGGGCACCGCTGCAGACTATCGGGAAAGAAGGAAAGGTACAGCTTGACCCTGATGCACTCACCAGGCTGGAGCAAATTAAAAAGCAAATTGGAACTGGCTAAAAAAATGGAGTCCCATCCCTGCCACCTCTAATATTGCCTTGGTCATGGGGTCTGCAGGTGGCAGAGCAAGCAGATATGTCAATCTGCGCCCCAATCAATATGAATTTTCAATGGCATCATCTTGACAGCCAGCAGCTGACACATCACCTCCCTCTGCAGAAGCATCTCTGAAGGCCTGGGAAGGGTTTTCCTGAAGCCCTGGCAAAGACAGGACCATCACCTTGGCTGTAGAGGGTTGGGGACTTTAAAACACACTTTCACATCATCTCACTTTATTCTCATCTTAAATGAGGGACACGAAGCAGATATTATTATCCTCATTGTATGAAGTCCAGGTCTGAAGAAGTCAGATTTGCCCAAGACCACGCAGTGACCTAGTAGTGGAGCTTGATGATTTGTTAAACCCACTGCAGTCTGAGCCAGGAAGCTGGCGAGGACATGGGCTGGGGCCATGTGGACACTCACTCTCAGCTCCTTCAGGGCCAAGATAAGCCTGGGGGAGAGGTTGGAAGAGGGGCACACCAGCAGGTGAGCAGGACGGGCTTCAAAGAGTGTTGCAAATGGCAAGGTAAATTCTTTCCTTCCTTCTTTCCTTCTCTTTATTCCCTCCCTGCCCCCCTCCCTTTCACAGGTATCCGCTAACTGTCATGTTCTTGGCACTGGGCTAGACATTAGTGACCATCCACCTCTCTGAGGGTCCCCCAGACTCAGGAACCCTGTTACCTTGCCTTCTTATCCTGCCAACAATCCCACATTTTCCAACTGAAATATACCATCCACTTCCCAACCTCTGGAGGCCCGAGGAAGGTAGGAAACCCAAGCAGAGGATATTTGAGCTGGGCCTCAAAGTAGAAGGTCACCTGTGCACGTAAGCACATGCTTAGAGATGTCTCAGGGTAGGAAATGACCTGGTAACAATCAGGAGTTCTGCAGAGTGGGGGAGGTGGTAGGCATTCAGGATATGGGGAGCCACTGGGGGTGAGGAGGCAACAGGGCCCTTGGAGACCAACTGACAGACTGGCTTTTGCTTTACAAGCCCTGGAAAGACTTCAGAGAGCTTTAGGCACAGGAGTGGTAAATCACTTCAGTGCTTAGAATGACAACTATTGTAACCGCATAGAGGAAAGACGATCTTAGTAGACATTGCAAATATTCCCGGGAGAATGGAGAACTTGGGCCATGGAGGGATTGTGGAATGGTGACATGGAGCCCTTACTTAAGGATTTGTACAAAAGCAGAAAATATGGGCCTTGATGAATAATTAAATTGGGGAGAAGGGTAAGTTGGGAAGAAGAATCAAAGAAAACTCCACAGTAATGTTGTTAATTGAGATAAGACAAAAGAAGGAAAGAGATAAAAGGCAGAAGACAGAGGGATAAATTCGGTGTAGGGCATGCTGAGAGCGAGGTGCATGGGGGACATGTCCAGTGGCCGCAAGGAAGGATACAGAAGCCCAGCATGCAGGGAAAAAGAGTGTAGTGTCAGAGGCTGCACAGCCAGGTGTTAAGTCGGTTAAGACCTGAAGAAAGACCACTGGGTGTGACAAGTAGGAGGCTGGTCTTGGGTGGCCTTGGCAAAGGCATTTTCAGGATCAAAGAAGAGGTGGAAGGCAGACTCAGGTGGGTTGAGAGTGGATGAGAGCAAGGAGACAGAGGTACAGGTATTGATTGGTACAAGTGTCCTGCTCAATCCCCACGCCCATTCGGCCCGTCACATATACTCTTGGAAGATCAGTTACCTTCCCAACGCATCCAGACAGCTTCTGCCCTGTTTGAAGGTACAAACATGCTGTCAGCTGCCACAATGAAGCCCACACTCAGGACTCTGCCACCCTATTCAGCTAACAGGGAGTTCGAGGTCTGCCTAACAAACAATACTTGATGCCCCACTACGTGTCCCCAGCCAGAAACCACACAATCTGGGATTTCCCAGACAAGCCCTGCATTTTGCCACCTTTGCACCTTTGCTATCTGTCCTGCTGCTTAGGACACCCCTCCTTTCCATCTCCACTTGCTGAAATCCCACCCTAGGTTCCTGGCCCAAGTGCCACCTCCATCAAGAACCTTCTTCAATCCCCCAATCTAGATTAACTTCTCCTTAACCTGCAGGGCACTTGCCACAGTGTGTCGTAGTGTAGTGGCCTTATCCCCATTCTCTGTCACCACTGGACTGTAAACCCCTTGAGAGCAACTACCTTATGTATGACATTTTTCACAGAGTAGTACTCAATGTGTCTGATACATTGAACGCTGACCTTCTCCATGGCCATGTCCCCCGTCCCACTGAAATACCCCTGGGCTGTCCCTTCACTCCTCCTTCATGCCAACAAGGCAAACTAACACCGAGATGAAGCCATCCTGATGTCTCTAACCCCTGCCAGTGTGTCCTCCATTAAAAAAGCTATATACCCTTGACTCCCTTTCTATAAACGAGGATGTGAAATCAACGCAGAGGCCATGCAAATAGGCTGGAACTGGGTCGGTTCTGAAATGCTATGTCAGTAGCCTCACTCAGGTCCTGCTCCTCCTCAGCCATAGCATGAAACTCATCATTCTGGAATTCCTGTCTCCTACCCCAACACAGGAAGTCATAGTCCCTTCTCTCAGGAGCTCACTATCATGTGTCGGAGTTAAGATCCACACACAGAGAATGTCCCTTCCTCTCAGGGACCATTAAGTGCTGTGTGAATGATTTAGAACCTAAGCTACGTAAGGCAATAGGACAAAGAGCTCTTTCAAGCATGGTTGGCCATGGATGGTTTTATGATTTTTTGAGGAATGTGGGCTTCTCTTCCACCTTGAAGGACTGATAAAGGCTGTGGTCAGGGAAGAAATGGAAGGCCACCTGAGTGAAGTCATGGTGCAAGAATAAGGTAGGAGCCAGAGCACATGGCAGATCAGTTTGGCTAGAGCAGCCATTTATAAAAGGAACAATGGAGACCTAAGGCTATAAAGGTCAAGGCCAGCTTGAGAAAGGTCTTGAATACCAGGGATGGGGACTTTTGAGTAAGAGAACCTGGTGAAAAGTGTTTAGTTTTTTTAAGGGGGCTTAATAGGTCAGTTGTATAGAAGGTGGACTGGATTGAAGACAATCTGATATACTGAACATAACTACGATGTGTTACGATAAAATAGCATAAGATACTGGAAACAGCAGACTAGAAGAGGTGAAAGGAAGATGGAGAGATTTCAAAATAAAAATTCAACCAAAGGTTTCTGTTCCTTGGGGACCAGGTAGCCCCTACCACTGGCACCATTTTACCTGATGGGCCAGAGAGAGATGCAGGCGCTCCACTAAGCAAAGTCCTCTACCATGAGGTACCCAAAGCCCCAGTATAGTTTTATTGGTGGAAAATCAGGCAGCAAGTAAGAAATGTCATCCGCTCTGGTCATTTTCATTCAGGGACTAGCCAAAGTCCTTTTCTAATCTTCAACCAATTATTTTATTCAATGTGTAAGTCAGTAAATTAATTTTTAACATAATAAGAGTAGAAATTGTCAATTTTAGAAGCACATATGCGAATTCCCCTGCACAGGAGAGAACATGAATCCCATTAGTTAAAAATAGCAGTTGTGCTCACTTTCCCCCACATGCTAATTTTAATAAACTTACTCTGAAATTAGCCTGCCTCTATGAAGATAGCTGCTCATCAAAAATGTTCCCAGTAAGCACTAAGCTCGCCTTATAAGAGTTCAAGTGCTCCCAGGAAACTGTGAACAATGCAGAGTTCTAAATGGAACTCATTTTCTTCTCGCCAGACTCGGTCACCCCCCCACCTTCTGTCATACCCAGCACCACCACTCTCTAGCCACCTGCCAAGGGTTACCTTGGACTCATTCTAGCTCATCTTCCCAAGCCCGTTGGCTAGGAATCCTGTAGGGATCATCCTTTAAAAATCTTTCATGTAGCCATCCTTTTTTCTCTATTCCCACTGATGCCATATCTTCTTATTATCTCATCAAACACTCAGGCATTCACATGTTCTATATTTACTGAGCACCTACAAAGGACAAGGTACAGCTCTTAGTGCTAAGGTCACAAATAACATGTGGTCCCTACTCTCAAGGAGTTTTAGATCTTTTGAGTCCAGTGGAGAGAGAAGAAGAGTCAAGGATTAGTTAGAAAACCACCTGATAAGTGATATGATATCGGGACAATAGAAGTAATTTGGGAATGTTGATCGTGAAAGAAAAAAAACTAGATTACTAGTCTCTCATCTTAACTTGTCTTTTCCTGATTCCTGGCAAAGTTACCAATTTGTCTTTATTTGGTAAATAAAGGCTTGCTGACAATAAAGGCTCAGTGATTACTGAGTTCAGTGGAAACAAATCTACCCAAGCATTTTCATCAACTTGTATTCCAGCTAAAAAAAAAAAAAAAAAAAGCAACCAGTGCCTCCCTGTAACCAGCTACATTAGAGCACACCCTCTGTCTTGCTTTTGAAGTCATTCTCTCTCTGATGCCCTTGGCTATCCAACTGTCATGTCTGCTAAACTTCAACCCACAAGTTTCCCGTTTTGGTCTTCATCTGAAGCATGACCTCAGACATCAAGCACCAGCTATTCACACCTGCTTCCCAGCATGATGGCCCATACCCCCTGAACCAAAGGAGAGGGGTCAGTTCAAGTGCCACTTCTTCTCAGAAGACTTTTCCTACTTTGAGCCTCACCAACTCCCTACATATGTGTCTAAGGTATATCATTCACTATCGTGCACTGTTTTTTCATTTAACAATAATATTAATATCAGCAATACTTTGAAATATTAATTGATACCCTACCTGTCCATCTTGCCTCCATTCCCTGTAACCCTTATGCTGTTTCTCCCTACATACGCTTCTGCCTTTTTGTGTTCCAAGAAGTCTGCCTTTGTGTTCCAAGGGAGTAACACAGGTAATAAAGTTATTGGCTTTTCAGTTTTGAAAGCCTGGTCCTTAAGACATCAGGGCATGGAAGAGTCACCAGTATCCCCCTTCCCCATGACCCCTACAAAAGACTACAAAAGATTTCAGAGTTGGAAAAAGGGCAAAAGCAGAGTTCAAGGAAGGAGAACTTGGTTATCAGTGAGTCTCTAAGAATAAACACTAAGCTTTGCCCAATCATCCTGGGGTAGGGAANNAAAGTGGAGCAAGCAAAGACTGGGAGACCAAAAAGGAAAGGGGTGTGGCTAGTTGCGATGGAAACCTGATGAGTAGAGAAATTGGAGAGGCAAAGAGTAAAGCTCTCTACAACAATGGCTGTCTTAAATATCCGTTCCCCTCTTTTTCAAAAATTAGATTTATTGAGGCAAAATTTACATAGAAAAAAATTTACCTTTTTTGGGTATACAGTTCTTTCTATGAATTTTCACCAGCTTTCACAGTCATGCAGACATCCCACCATCTAGGCATAGAATGCATCCATCACTCCAAAAAGTTCCTGCATGTTCTTCTGCAGTTGGTCCACTCACCCCACTCCCAGGCTCTGGCAACCATTGATCTGTTTTCTGTCCTTTTAGTTTCGCCTTTTTGAGAATTTCATATAAATGGAATCTTACAGTAGGTACATCTGAGTCTCTGGCTTCTTTCAGTTACCGAATGTTTTTAAGATGCATCCATGTTTTTGCATGGATCAGTGTGTTCCTTCTTAATGCTAAGCGCGGTTCCATTATAAGAATATAGCACAGTTTATTCACTCCCTGGTTAATGGGCTTTGGGATCATTTCCAGCTTTCAGCAATTATAAATAAGACTGCTATAAATACTTAGATACAATATGAACATGTGTCTTCATTTCTCTTGGGTAAATACCTAGGAGTAGGATTGCTAGGTTCTTTAGTTAGGTGTATTTTTGACTACAAAACTTTTCAAAAGTGGCTGTACCATTTTATATTCCTCCAGCAATGTATGAGACTTCCAATTGCCCTGCATCCTTGTCCGTGCTTGGTTTATCGATTTTTTATTTGCTTTCCTATTCTAATAGGTGTGTTGTGCATCTTATTGTGGTTTTTATTCACATTTCCCTAATGACTAATGATGTTGAGTATCTGTTCATATGCTAATTTGCCATCCAAATTTCTTTTTGAGTGCAGTGTCTATCTAACTCTTTTGCTTATTTTTAAACTTAGGTTATTTTCTTATTATTGAGTTGGGAAAGTTCTTTATATATTCTGGATATAAGATATGTCTTCGGCACACATTTTCTCCCAGTCTATGGCTTGTCTTTTCATTTTCTTGACAGAGTCTTTCAAAGAAGAGAAGTTTTTAATTCTGATAAAGTCCAATTTTTCTTTTTCGTTTTCTTTTTTTATGGTTTGGGTCTTTTGTGTCCTATATATCCTTCTCACTTTTTAATCTCCCAAATTTTGAAAGATCATCTCAGATGGTGATAAGAAGAACTCTCCCAAACTTAAGTTGGGCATGTCTAACTAAAGACTGCCTTACCTGGCCTCCCTTGCAGCTAGGTGTGGCCATGTGGCTATGCTCAGACTAATGAAACATAAGTAGAAGTGATGTGTACAACATCCAGTCACCCCTAATTAAAGAAAGCCTCTTGCCTCAACTACCCTCTACCCCCTCTTTTACTTATCTCTCTCTCTCCCTCTCGGGGGGGGGGGGGGGCTCCCTCCCTCCCTCCTCCTCTTCCCATGGGCTCAGACAAAAATGTGGTGACAACCAGCTTTAACCATACCATTAAGGACTACCCCCTAAGACACAGTAGAGTAACAAGATGGAATAAACCTGGGTTTTCTAATGGCTCATGGAGCAAGGATGCCCTCCCAATGAACCACCACACTGTGACATGAAAGGCACCTACAAAGCTACCTGATTTAAAACAATATATTTGGGGGCTAGAGATCTTGGTTACAGTGGCTTAGAGATTAACAAAGACACCCTTCTTTCTTAGGAAGTATAAAACAATCTTGAGTTCCCTGGACCCAGCCTGCCATTGTGTGGTACCTCTATGTAGATGACACAGTAGTTTCCCAGAATTGCTCTCACTTTAGAAGTAATTCGGGGGCAGCAGAATATGACCTTGCCCCCACCTTGGAGTAAAGTCCCCCATGCCCAGAGCAGTGAAGGAGCACTACATCAACTTGTTCTTCATCACCCAAGGTAGGATGGGTGTGGAACAGACAGCCAAAGGGCTAGAAGAAAGGCACAGCGTGACCTCCAGTGACCAATGACAAGATACTAGATTGAATAAGGAGCATGTGGCTAAACAAAAACAGCCCAGACAAGATGTGTGCCCTCCATCCCATCGCCCCTGCTGCTGGCTGAGTCCTACTTAAGCCCCCTAGAACTTAAATACAAGTTCAGAGAAAGAGAGAGGCATGACTCCAATCCAGATTACATTTCTTCCACCCTTATAATGGGAATTAGTAATCAAAATTAAGGTGTTATAGCAAAATAAAGAAGTTTTCATTTTGGGAACACCTGAATTTGTGTCCTGAGGGTCATTCTCATGGTACTAATGGTCACTAAACACTTACTACCTGTCAGTTGAAGAACTAAGCACTAAAAAGCATTATTTCATTTGAGCTTCACAATTATAGCATCTATGACGTAGGTATTTTATTATCCTATTTAAAGATGAGAAAAACCAGACTCAGAGGAGTTGCACAGTGTAGTGATTCTCTCAACATCCATTCCTTTTCTGGCAAACGACCCCCACTGTCCCAAACCACTCTCAGTCCATACGGTCTGGGTAGGGCCCCATGAATAGTTCCCTAATAAGGCTCTAGAGCAGCAGTCCCCAATCTTTTTGGCACCAAGGACCAGCGCTCCTATGAGAATCTAATGCCTGATGATCTGAGGTGTAACTGAGGAGGTAATGCTGGCACTGGGGAGCAGCTGCGGGGGGGGGGGAAGCTTCACTCACTTGCCCACCATTCACCTCCTGACGTGAGGCCCAGTTCCTAAGAGTACTGATTCCTGTCCATGGCCTGGGGGTTGGAGGCCACTGCTCTAGGGGAGATCCTTCTTTGTTTCTCCTTGGGTCCTGACAGTGGCCAGCAAGCTTTGGCATTCCTTCGCTGCATAACTCTAATCTCTGCCTCTGTCATCACATGGCCTTCCTTCTTCTGTGACTTCACCTTGTCTTCCCTCTGTGCATCTCTCTGCATCCAAATTTCCCTCTTCTTATTACAAGGACACTGGTCACTGGATCAGGAGCCCATCCTAATGACTTCACCTTAACCTGATTACCTCTTCAAAGATTCTTCTTCCAGACAAGGTCGCATTCATAGATACGGAGGTTAGGACTTGAACCTATCTTTTTGGGGACACAATTCAACCCACAACACCAACCAGCAAATTCTCTCTGAGCTAAAGCACTCTAGGTTGGGCTTTTGATCATTGGCATCAAGAGAGTGGTAGAAGCAAGACCCACACCCAGGTCTCAGTCCACAGCCAAGACCCAGAGCTGTGCCCTAAACCACAGGGCCACACGATATGCCCAGTCGATCGCTCTCTCCCAAAAATCAGTGGCTCTACTTTGGGTAGAGGCGCAGGGTTAACTGTCTTCTATCTGTCTCCCAGCCACTACACGCAACACTCTCAAGGAGAATGAGTGTGATTGCTATCTAATTAATTAACCAAAATTCAAAATATGAAATTGAATTAGGCATGGTTTATCATAGGGCAGTAGGCGGAGAGATGACCAGGATTTTTATCTTGGAAATAAAAAGTTATTGATTGTCCGCATGGCTGCATATCAAGGTTTTCCTGATTTTGAAAGATCGCCTCAGGTGGTGATAAGAAGAACATTTCCCCCTCCCCACATATTTAATTTCCAGAACAGAACTCCAGCCATGCTTCCCTCACACGCATGGCCGCGTTTACTTCAGGGCCTAAGAGGAGGCTGTAATTTCAGCTTGTTACACTAAAAATATGAAAATATAACTGATCTCTGTAGGATCGTGGTAAATGACAACTGCTTCCTAGAGGCAAGCCAAGGAAGCAGACTGAATGAGAGCACAGGCTCTGGGCAGGACGGGCAACGGAGTGCAGATCCAGGCTGGGAGGTGGAAACCGGGACTTCGGCAGGAATAGTTGTGAGCACATCAAAAAGTCCATCTGGCCCTGTCAGATGTTGGGGATGTCCTCCCCAGTTCCTTCGGCTGGCTTCCAAAATCACTTTGAAACACTAATGATCACTGACCACACTCTTCCTTGAATCCTACCTGGCTGAGAACTGGGCAATTCTCCACACCAGGCCCAGTCCACACCTGGCCAGTTGAACCGAGGGCGCAGGGGAGTCACTTGGGTAGCTCAGTTTGTGAGAATTGCAGATTTGGGGCTATACCTCCATGCACTTTCCCGCCCTACGTGCATCTGTTTCCTGTGCCCACAAATGACCACAAGCTAGGAGGCTTAAAACTCAGAAATGTATTCTTTCACAGCTGTGAAGGCCAGCAGTCCAAAACCAAGGTGGTAATAAAATTATTTTTCTCTGGAGGCTCTGAAGGAGAATGTGTTCCAGGCCATTCCAGCTTCCAGTGGCTGCTGGCCACCCTTGGCATTCCTTGGCTTGTTGCTCCATAACTCCCATTTCTGCCTCTATCTTCACACGGACATTCTCTTGGTGTGTCTCCGGCTTCCCATAGCATTCCCCCTTGTATCTCTGTGTCACAAATCTATCTTTGGTTTCTTTTGTAAGGATACCATTCATTAGATTGAGGGCCCACCCTAAGTCTGGGATGACCTCATCTTGAGATTCTTCACTTGAATCTATCTGCAAAGACCCTATTTCCAAATAAGGTCGCACGCATTCATCATTCATGAGGGTGGAAGGTTAGGGCTCAGACGAACCCACTGGAGCTGAGTGGGGGCGGGGAGATATTTCTATCCACTACAATAGATCTGGGGAGAGACCTAGAATCTTGCATTTTTGCCAAAAATGCAAAGCGACTCTGCACTCTGCTCTTAAAATGACTCTGATGCAGGTGATCTGTGGATCACATTCTTAAAAACACTTAATCTATTTGCCGAGGATTCAAAAATGAATAAGACATGGTTCCTGGAATACCTGCTGTCTAGTGAAAAATACAGACAGATGAACTGATGATTAAAAATACAAAGTAAGGTCTAAAGATCCGAAGCCCCAGAGTCAGACAGACTAGGGTTCCAACCCTGTCCCCTCCAGCTGTAAGGCTCTGAGCAAGTTCCTTAGCCTTTCTGAGCCACAGTCTCCTTATCTGTAAAATGAGAAATGATTTCTACCCTATATGACTATGAGAATGAGGCATGTAAATTGGCTGACATCAAAGACAGACTCTACAAATAGCTATTAGCCATTGTGAAGGCAGAAGGCATATGCATGCATTTTCGCATCGCCCAATTCCTCGCTGTGTGCCTGCCACATCCTAAGCCTCTAATGAAGGCCTGTGGAAGATATTAAGGCATAGCTCTGGAGAAATGCGGCTGGCATAGGCAAGACAACTCCAGAAAGACCCACTTCAGGATGTCGACTTATTCTACAAGCAGTTTTTGAGCACCTGCTGTGTATGGTGCTCAGTGTGTAGGCCCTTAGAACAATGAGCAAAGTAAAACACACAGCCTAGCTGGGAGACTGCTAGGTTACCATACAATGCACCTCCTTCCTTCAGTTTTTTGTCCTTCACATTCCATTCTTTAATATTCCCTTAGTGTTAGTGTGACTCCCCTCCCAAACCATACCACGTGTTCCAGGAGTCCTTTGAGGGCGGAAGGGGTTCTCTCTTCTTCACCACTCAACCCCAAGCACCTAGCAATGAACCTGACTCCCAAAAGGCATCTGATAAGCAATTGTTGGCATAGTGAATATTCTGCTGCTCTTTGAGTTCAACATTGGACTTCTATGAAGAACCACCTCCAACCTCCTTGACTGCTGGGTATGATTAAGGGCCTGAGAGAAAAGATGCCCAGAGTATCTGTCCCCTGACATAAAGCCTGAACGTTAGAGGAGATAAGGAAAGGCTGTAATACAATGCCTCATAATACTGTGCAGTTAGGAGCCTTCAACTACTACCCAAGAGTAAACTCAACTAGGGAAGAAGATATGATATCTCATTCCTCTTCAGAAACAATGCTTTGCACACACTAGACATTAAGTACTGTTATCAGGCTGACCTGGAGGCTCAGAAAATGATTAGAAGAAAAAGACGGTACAGGGTTTTCCTTCTAACACCCCGCAAGGGAAGGGAACAAGCAAACCATAACTCCTGCACATATGCACAGGAATAAAGAAAAAGCCCCACGTGGGCCTTGGGGTGGAGAATAATTTTCAGGAGACAGAGAAGAGAGAACTTCTGGTGGATGGTCAGCATGGCTAAGTAACATGGGTAACTAACTGCCTTCACAAATGGTGTAAGTCAGGACAAGCAAATTACCTGTGATAAGGAGACACCAGCACTCCCTCTCACCTGGAGAAGTCGGGCAGCCCCACCAGTCCAAAACACTCTTAGGGTGGGCTGAAGAGGGAATGGCATAGGAGCCCCAAAACAGACCTCAGGGGCGTTTATGACAAAACACAGGGGCATGGTGACCTCTGCTTCCACAAGTCGATGACTTCAGCACCTGTGTTTCACTCCTTTGATAAATGACTGACCACCTTACACGTCGTAGGACGGCGGTAAACACGTGTTGACTGAATTGAATAAGTGAATGAATGAAGGCTACGGAGGACCTGGCCGTCCCCCACCCAAGTCTCCGCGCAAGTAATTCCACCTGGCCCAGGTGGTACCTCGGGCCGGATTTCCCCCCTGGCACCACCTTTCAGCTTCGGCGCCGGGCGTCCAATCGCTTGGCTCCAAAACAGTGGTGAACAGGAAGACAGGTGTGACTTGGCTCCTGCTCCCGGATCCCCGGGCTTCTCTCTCCAATCCAGGGCCAAGCCCTGCCCGAGGGAAGTCCCCTCCCCAAAGGCTGGCACCAGATGGCGTGGGAGAAAGTGGCCCCGGGACAGACCGGAAAGTGCGGGAGGAACGGCGCCCTGGGCGGGTCGCGCGGGGGCAGCGCGCCGCGGCCACCGGGGGCGCGTCC
>AWHC01063268.1:0-16250 GCA_000465285.1 Eidolon helvum
TATCGAACCATTTAGGATAAATTACAATAAGACTCATTAAGATTCTTCTAGCAACGTCTCACCACAGTGATCCCCTGTCCTCACACCAGGTCCTCTCCTCTCTCTCCTGCTGGTGCAGACCAGGTTCAGACCGCACGGCGCCAGCTTATCAGAGCGTTCACGTGGTCAAGCCATCCTCCCCTAAGGAGGGGCTGGGAGCTACAATTTTATAGCCGCTTCTGAACAAATTAGATTTTTCTCTAGATAGTTACCCAGCCACGTCGTACCGGCCATGTCAAAACGTTAGGAGAATCTCTAATACTATTCCTAAGTGGCAGTGGCGGACGGGGAGGGCAAGAGATACGCAGCGAGTGCGGTGGGAGAAAGCAATCTATTTAGAAGATGAGGTTGACACTTCCAGAAAAAGCTTTTAGGTACAGGGAGAGCCTGAGTGTGTTGGAAAAATTTGTTCTTGCAGATTGACCGTGGTATCACTTTCCTAAGGTGCATTCAGGAACGCCCTCAGGCTGTGAGTCCGGATCCAGACTCACAGAGTGTCATCCCCAGCACGTTAGGAAGTGTCAGAAAGTAAAGAATCTACCCAATTTGAATAATGAAAAGAGGTTGATCATCTAGGGACTAGGAGCTCAGTGGAATTTTCCACCCCTAGAGAGGAGGCTGTGATGTGTCCTACCCTGTGCAGGTCTCTGTAGGGACTTGTGTCATCTACAGCCATTACCTGCATCAAGGGAATTAGTATATTTTCCTGGGTCTGTTGCTTGGTGATTGAGCAGGTGGTGTGTGCGTGCGTGTGTGCGTCCCCCTGTGTGTGTGTTTGCATGTGTGTAATAATATTGGTACATATAATAAAAGAGGGGAATGGAGTCAGCATGGGATCCCTAGGATTTGTCTTGGAAAACTAGACAATTCACAGAATAAGATGAAAGTAATGAAGGAGAACTGATCCAGTCATATCAGTGTTGGACTTATAAACCTTGGACGATTTAAGACCAGCTGTATTGATAATTATAACTAAGATTACGGGTATCCTTCTAAATTAGTATGTATTTAAACTTTGATTGAAATTTCTCCACTGTATAAATAAATAAAAAACAAACTCTCAAATCATTAATTTCTATATGGAAATGTGTAATACCAGATTTATCATTTTTTTTCAGTAAGATTTCTTCTTTGAGTACAATCATAGCGAAAAGTAAGTTATTCCTTTGACTCCTGAAAAACGTCTTACAGAGAAAAAGATAGAGGTTGGGTTTCCCAGCTCCCAATAAGACCTTGTTAATAATCATTTGGAGTGGTTTGAACTTTGTGCTGTGATCAGTACTGTTTGGCTGTGTTCATATCCTCCTTGTCTGACAATTTCTTGACACTTAATACAGGAGAGTTTGGAGCTATATTAAGAAAAATCTTTTTAAAAATAAGGGCAGAAGAATAATTCTAAGTTTGGGTTATCGCATATTTAAAACCATGAAATGCTGTTTAAAAATGCAGAGATGCTAAAGTTAGGACATTGAAAACAGTGCTCCCTGTATTACTGCAAACTTGATGGCACACACAGCAAGTGTGCATGATTTAGGAAGCCAACTGTAAGCCAAATAAACATACATAAATGGTTTATTAAAGACGTTTCGGATTATAATTATTATTCTCAAATTCGTCGCTTAAACACAGAAAATTCTTACCCATGATATTGTTGTTACTTTTTCCATTTATATTCATTAGAAAGAAAGAAGGAAAAATTGTCTTCGTCTACTGGAGTCTTTTAAATGATGAGGTTCTAATTTTAATATTGAGTTAGAAAATAGGGTAGACTTCTTACATATAGGAATATGTAAAAATGGGATAATGGGATAAAGGCCAATAGTCAATTTAAAGAGAAAAAATTTTAAATGCATTATTTATACTGATTTTTAATAAAACCACTTTAATTTTTTGAATTATGGAGACAGAAAGTTTTATATTTGTTATTGATGCAACTACTAATTTTGGGAAAATATTAATATTACAGTTCACTTTACCAAGGTGGTGTAGAAATGAAGTAGTGGTAACTGGCTTTAAATGATATTTAAAAAAGACCCACAAAAGATTCCTATTGGATTTCAAAAAAAGACACTTTGGAAGGCTCTATATATTTTAATATGTTATATTGCTTTTACTTTTCTACAGTTGTGCATGTAGTTGTTTTCAGAGCCAGCATTAAAACTTTACTTCTCCTATTCAGCATTTTCAGAAAATTAAAATAGTAGATCCTAATTTTAGAAAATTTAGAACATATGGAGAAACATAAAAAATATTAAAACTACCTGTAAAATGTGTTTTGATAGATGGAGATAATAGCTGTTAACATATTCATATATTTCCTACCAATATATTTTGCTAACTACTCTTATTAATACTTCATATATAAAATATATGTTTTGTATGTGTGTAGATATATATATTTGTGTGTATATACATAATTATACATATGTTATATATAATTTTGATCATAGTACACATATATCCTGCTCATATTAACATTTTACACATCTTAAGTGACTGCATTATCTAATGTAAGACCATTTATAAATAGACTTAGAGGTTAATTCTGAGATTCTTCTATGTAAAAATTGAGGTCTGTATTCATCAATATTCATATTTCTGCATATATCTTATTATTTCATTAAGATACTTGCTATGAGGGAAATTTGGGAGCCTAGTAGCACAAACTTTTTTGCAGATCTCCTAAAACATGATACCACCACATTGCATTTTGAAGGTTGCAGCAAATTTTGCTGAGTGACAAGAAAAGATCTGCCCTCTTCTGTCTTACATTATTAAAGAAGTATACAATGATTTAAAATGTGACAACTATCAAATGGCCTTTAGGGAAGATTCAGGTGAATCCCAAGCTGGCTAGTCCTGACATGACAAGAGCAGTTGAAACAGCTCTAAAGAAGCCATCTTCAGACTCTCAGTGCGAGAAGAATAAACCCTGACTATTTTAGGCCATTTTTAGCGGGGTCCTCCATTTCTTGCCTTTTGTCTTTCTATTTCTTATGCAATTTGAATTATTTATAACTCTTACAAAGATGCTCAGTAGGGGAAAATTCTTTTTATTATTCGATGTGAAATAACAAACCTTATTTGGTATAAAGTCTAATGAATTCTTTTCATTATTCGATGTGAAATAATAAACCTTATTTGGTATAAAGTCTAATGAATCATATCAACTTTCCTGGTAGAGAAAATAACTTGGTTGGAAGGTAAGCATAATTTTTCAGTAGAAAAGTAAATGTTCTCCAGTATCTTCTAAACCATTTAAAAGTATTTTTTGAAATAAGTTTCAGAAGTGTTTTGGTTAGGTATGTAGACTCCTCCAGCTAGCTGCTCTTTAGATAACCTTGCTCTTTTAGGATTTTAAACTCAAGGGTAATACTGAGCTAGAGATGAGGTATGATCAGTATAAGAATAGAAAGAAGGGAAGGGAAGGAAAGGGTAAGAGGGAGGGAGGGAAGGAAAGGGTAAGAGGGAGGGAGAGAGAGAGAGAGATATAAGGAGGAGGGAGGGAGAGAAAGAAGAGAGAGAGAAGAGAGAGAGGAGAGAGTCAGAGAGACTGAAATTAAAGGACCATGATTATAGTGTTTCTGAAAATGTTATTGAAAAATAGTGTCTAGTAGTTTTCCCATTTTCTATCATATGTCGATCTTTAACTACTGCTATAAACAGTTTTTCCAAGCCACATTTCTCTTCTTATGGGAGGAAAATCCTCCCTTATCTTGGCCCAATAAATCCTCAATGCCAACAATTTACAATTGTACTGAGATCTGAAATTTTCAAATTTAAAAGAAGAGACATTCCCTGCTCTTGCTGCTGTTGAAGTGTGCTTCATTATAAATAATTTCTTGTCCTAATTTCTAGCTATCACAAGATACTGATGTAATTCACCTGGAAAATGCAAAGAACTGGATAACTGAGGGACAAGGTGAGCTAAAAAGAAAATAAACAATTCACAAATTTGTGCATCAGCATATTTTCCATATTTAGATAAAATACATTGATTGTGCAAAATGTTCCAGGATTGGTGAATTCTTTCTGTGAGCAATAGTGCCTTCCATATATTTTAGTGTTATTAATAGCCCTAATTCCTATGAACTTCCTTCATGAAAATTCTTACACTTTCCTCCTATGATCTAGTCCGATTTCCATATGGATTTAAAATACCTCTATTGTCTCAAATCTCTTCTCTGGTGTTATTGTGTATATCTTTTACAAAAGGTAACAAAAATGTAACTGGGTTTAGATCTTAGTAGTATCGATTACTCTGAAATTATATTTTCTACTCTCATAACTAAAGAGCTTTTTCAAAAGCCAATATGAGCCCTGAAATTACTGTCTTCTCCTGCTGTGTCCTTCAGTTTCCTATTTCTGAATTTACCTGTATTTCCCCCAAATATCTTAGTTTCATGAAAACAATAGTCAGGTCAATCACATTCCCATTGTGTCTACTGTGTCACCTGAAAATTAATCACTCAGTAAGTATTTTCTGAATCTATTTATGTGTTAATTAATTTAGAAATTGACAGCTCTTAATGAGAATTCCAAGTGTCATATAAATATTTTAATAGCCACTGATAGTTCTCTCATGAATCATAGTCTAATTTCAATCCCTAAAGTTATCTGCCATTTAAGTTATTTATTACATTTTTGGAGCTATTTCGTGTAGGTGCATCTATAGATGTGTGAATATGACATATGCTTACTTATTTTGCATAAATGGGCACACAATTTCATCTAACAATATATAAAACATTTAAAGAGCTTTATAAGTGTTCATCATATGAACTATAATTTCTGTAAATAAGTTGCCTCATTAATGTATATGTAAGTAGTTTTGAGCTGTTGCTACTATATATGATTTTGCAGTGAACACTTTTATATATGTATTTTTACTTAAGTAAAAAAAATACAAAGGTTGAAAGGAAAGTGCATTTTAAATTTTGGGATGTATTACTTAGCTTGGCCTCATTCTAGAAAGACTGCAACATTTTATGTTTGCACGGTCTGGGACTGTTGCTTTCGCAGCACCCTTTCTAATATGATCTCTATTTTACTTAGTAATCTTTGTATTTTATTAACCGTAGATACAAACAAACTCTTGATCTCTAATCCCCAAACCTGCCACTCAGAGTCATTCCTGTCTTGATGAATGGCAACATCAATTGTACCAGGGTCTCTGTGTGGCAGTCTTGAGGCAGAATTTCTAGTCTTTGCTCTTAAAAAATTTCAACTGATTGGATGAGATCCACCCACACTAGGGAGGGTAATCGCTGTACATCAAGTCTACTGATTTAAATGTCGATCCCAATGTAAAACAAACAAACAAACAACCCAACAAACAAACAAAAAACCCTCACTTTTTACCAAACAGTTAAACAACTTGGCCTTGCTAAGTCAACACCTAAAATTCACCACCACAGCAAAAAATAGAGATCTGACCAGCATAACACAAAGATCTACCAATAAGATCTAATATATATATATATAGAGAGAGATCACTTTATACCAAACTACAGAATACCTATACTTTTCAGAAATGCACATGTGGTACACTTACCGTGATGGACTGTACCCTGGGTCATAAAAACAAAGCAAACAAACAAACATTATTGTTAACATCAAATTTAATAGGAAAAGATAAACTACTTTCTTCCTATAATCAAGGACAAAGTAAGGATATCTTCATCAACCATTTCTATTTAACATTGCACTGGAAATCCTAGTGAGTGGAATAAGGTAAGAAAATGAAATAAAAAATATGAACATTGGAAAGAAAGTAATAAAGCAACGCCTATGTACTGATGTCATGATTGTCTGCATGGGGAATCCCTGGAATCTACTTCTTAGAACTTGTAATTGAGTTTGGCAGGGTCGCACAATACAAGATCACCAGAGAGAAATACAAACTATATAGGAAATATTTTAAAATGCTCATGTGACAGAGGACTAATATCTAGAATTTATAGAGGACTTTGAAAACTTCACAGTAAAAAGCCAATGATGCAATTAGAAAACAATAAATGGCATGAACAGGCATTTTTCTGAAGAGATTATACAGATGGCGCCATAACATTCAACACCACAACTGCTGGGGAAATGAAATGAAATGCACAGTTATAGGGCACTACACATTTATTAGAATGACTAAAATTTTAAAAAAATATGGTGAGAACACCAAATGTGGGTGAGGAGGCAGAGAAACTGCTTCCTTGCTTGCCGATGGGTAGTTATCGAAAGAAATTTATGTTTTCACAAAACATGTACACGAACATTTAAAGCAGCTTCGCATGCAATAGCTGAAAACTTGAAGGAAGCCAGATGTCCTGTGACAGGTGAATGAGCAAAAAACTGTGGTGCGTACACACTGTAGAGTGCTACCGAAACATAAAAAAGGATCGATAAATTCAACAATCCGGATGAAACTCCAGGAATTTCTAAGTGGAAAAACATCAATTATCAAATGCTGCATCGTACACGAATCCATTTATGTAAAAAATTATGACATATATAACAGATTCTTGGTTGCTGGAGATTAAGAAGAGGGTGAAAGTGGGGTGGAATGATACAGTAATAGAAGGGCAGCATGAGGAATAGTCATATATTTGAACTTCCACATGGGACTGTAAATATTAATAATGCATGGCGTTGATTTGTGTCCTTTTCAACTTTATATAGATAAAAATGGTATAATGTAACCTTCATTTTTAATTTTGCTAAACACGTATGCTATATTCATGCACTTATTTGCATGGTATTAAATTAGAGCAATTGAATACTGTGGATGCACAATTAATATACCTGAAGTTTGTTGCTAAATCTTTCGATATTATAAATAATGTTTTAATTAAAAAATCTGGATTTTATCCATGCAGAGGTCAAGAACTCACAAAGTGTAAAAAATTATATTTATGGGGTTATAGCTGATTTTACAATATGTCCATGACTGTTTAAGCCCAAGAACATTTAATATAAACCCTATATCTACTATTATAATTCTCGAGCATGTCAAACTTTTTTACTGAATTTGGTGGTGAGAGATTACGGGTCAATGAAAATTCGAATCCAGTGTCAGATGTTCAAATTAAATTTAGCTAGACGTCCCTTTCAGCCCCAGAACCGTTATCTGACACTTCCTTAATATAGAATTCACATTCAGTAGTATCCTCAGGTGTATAAAGGTCCAGAAACAAAGCAACACTAAATAAAACAAATTTACCAAAATATTTATATCTTCCTTTATGCAGCATCTAAGAGAGCAAGCTCTTCCACATCTAATAAGCTCTTCTCCAAAGTAAAATTAAAGTCCCAAACTAGTTTTTATAAAATGTCTATGATAATTTAGTAGCTGTGCTTTGTTAAATATATTTTAGAAATAATGTTGCATTAGATAGATCGGCATTTAATATGCCGTCATAACATACAAAACCAAACACTCAGTTGCTTAAACATCTACCGGGTTATGTACCAATTGTAAAAATTCCTCGCTGGGTGTGACTTTCCTTATATGATGAATCAGGCTGATCCGCCATTTACAAATGTGACAGTCAGGGTCAGAGAGGACTGGAAGGTTGTACACAGGACTTTACATACTTCAGCCTTGAAGCAACACACAGCACTGCTGTCACAGTCAGGTGGCCTTACCTAAATTCGCGGGAGGTGAGAAATGCCTTTCTAGGCACCGATGATGGAGAGAAGAGTTGGCTAATGTGACAGTCAGGGTCAGAGAGGACCGGAAGGTTGTACACAGGACTTTACATACTTCGGCCTTGAAGCAACACACAGCACTACTGTCACAGTCAGGTGGCCTTACCTAAATTCACGGGAGCTGAGAAATGTCTTTCTAGGCGCCGATGATGGAGAGAAGAGTTGGCTATTGTGAAGGCAATAACAATCTCAGCCATTTTCCGGTCATCAACTTTTTAGCTAACCATCCCTCCCCGCACCGACTACATACAGCCAGAACACGTGGTCATGCCTTCTTCAGCGAAGACATTCTAGAACTTCAATCCGTTGTGTCCAGATTGTAGTTTACGTTCGCTGGGTCACCTCCCTTTAAATCTGAATATATCACTCACAGCATGCATATCTAGGAATTAGAAAGATATGCCCCTTAGGCGTGCGCACACACACACACACACACACACACGCAGACACACAAACATCATAAGTGAGACAGATAACAAACTAAATTTTCCCTTCGAACAGAAGAAATAAAGAAAGCACATAAGTTGCTTGCACAGAGAATATTTGAATATCACAGGGCAGAGAATTTGAAGGTTTTCTACCCTGAGAGTGGTTGACCCAAATTCTGAGTTGCCACGGCAATTTCTTGATCTCGTTCTCCTCTTCGCTTTCTGAGAGTTTATTTCTCTCTGGGAGGTTCTTTATCCCCTTCAGTATTTTCCTTGGCCTTGTATTTTGTGGATGCCTGTGAGTGTGCACGAGTTTCTTAGGGTACGTTTTTGTTTTCATTCTTGAACGAAGTGAACTTGACATTTCATAGGTAAACATGCATTTCTAACAAATGAATAGAATTCTTATCTACTGGGCTCTAGTAAATTCCACGTACCAGTAAGTAAATCGAAAGTCATTTGTAGATAAAGTTATTTCTTTGTTTGGTCATTCCTTCCCCTCCTCCCCACCCGCATATCTTAGTATTGGCTGTTTTGTAATTATATTGAGCAACACTAGGAAGAAGATATATCTTCAATCTGACCTTTAGTACTTTTGTCTACCATCGAGGTTTTCTGATGAACACCACATTATTAATCTGATGTTTTCTTCAATTTCAATCAAAGAAAAGGTTTACTGGGTTTATATCACTCAAAATTCTTAAAAATTTCATCTAGTTTTTTGAGGCCAAGAACAGTCGGTGTCTGCTACCTGCATGACTCTGAAATTCCAGTTTCTGTCTCATATACTATGCATTTTGTAAACCATTCTGAGTTAGGTCTGATGGTAGCTAGTCCATTGGGACAGTACCAATCAATAGTTACCAGGGATATAATAAAAAGAACTTCGTCACTGTGCGGATGATTAGAATAGGTGAGATTAAACATCCTTTAGACTAATGTTTGCCATTAGAATATATTTGGATATTTTTGCAGTGACAAATTCAGACATTTTGTTTTCTGATCAAGTACAAAATTTAAAATGTCAAATTTTAAATAATTAATTCAAAATTAAAACTGTCATTTTTAAGAATTAACCCACAGATGAAAGCAACTGTACTATTTTGACTATTACTCAGTTCCTATTTTTGTAATTATTAGTGTTTGAATTGCCAAGTAGATAGGCTTACATGTGCTGATGGTGTTGCTTTGCTTTTATGTACTGATTAGATGCTGCTTATTTAATGATTGTCTAGTTAAGGCATTCTAAAATGTTTCACACATTGATCATTTTTCTTGTATATCTTGCAAGCAACAGGCATTGATCTCAGTGAACTGCATATCAGTTTACTATAGAAAAAAGATTTAAATATGCATATATGCAAGTGATTCTTCTATGCATATTTTATTTTTTAAATATTCAAAATTCTTTACCCATGTTGTCAGTTACTTGGGCCCTACTAATGTTGCCCTTGGTAGGGTAGGGGTAGGGGGTTGGAGGACAATGCTTTCCTGTTACCTTTTCTCACTCACAGAAACTAAACTAATGGGCTACTTTAACATTTCTCACTTGATTTTGCTATAAAAGAAGGTTGATAGGCAAACTCAGGATCTTAAATTGTTTTTGATATTAGTGAATTGAAACATAATCAGTGAAACCAAGATACTTTTCTGTTCCCAAAAATATATTAAAACTCAAATTGCGGTGGTATATTCATCAATATCAGTTGATTTAATAACTCAAATCTCAACACTTCAAACAGAAACCAAGCTATCAAAAGGCATTTCTCTCTTATGTCTATTTGACTTTCTGATTTTTAAAACCAATTTACCAGTAATAACATTTCCAATTACCATTATTTTTTTCAACTTAAGATTTTTAGGAGATAGATTATATAAATAATATGGACATTTAAGTAATTCACAGTAAATAACAAAAAAAAAACATTTTTCAAAAGGACTTGAGAATAATTAAATGAGTAATAAGCAGCTTGATTTTCCCTCATATTTAGCAACGGGAAATAAAAATAGTGCCCTGAGTTTCTTCAGCTTGACCTCCCTGTACCAGTTGCTCATTGGAACAGAAGAGAGACCAGGTATATGCTGTTACTGCTTTAGGATCCTTGTCACTAAATGACCTCTCTGTCAGCAAGCTGGATGGAGATTCACAAAGCTGTTTATTTGGCAAAGACAATTTTCGTAGCAGCAGATCTCTGAATAAGATCTTGGTCAATGTAGTTTAATTGCCTCTATTTAAAGTATTAGTGATTGGGTTTACTGACATATGCTCAGATCTCCCCGGGCAGAGAACACGCTGAATCCAGAGAGATTATTGGTTCCAAATGACACAACTGAGCAAAGTTTGAGCAATACTGACAAGTGAAACTGGCAATTGTGACTATGAAATTTGGCCTTATGCATTTTTTAATAGTTCAGCATAAAAATAATCTGAGATGCCTTTGGTAGAGAGAATTATATAGATCAGGGAATATTATGTGTTAGAGTTTAGACTTCTGATAATTACATAAGGAGAAAAAAATTTTCATTTCGTGGATAATTTAATAAATTCTCTAATTTTATTACAGACTTCAGGGATGCTATGGACTGAATTAAGTTCCTACCAGAGTTCTCGTGTTGACGCCCTAACTCCCAGTTCCTTTAGAATGTGACTGTGTTGGAGAGAGGGCCTTTAAAGAGCTAATGCAGCTTAAGTAGTCATAAGGGTGGGACCCTAGTCCGATGTAATTGGGGTCCTTCCTTGTAAGAGAATGGGCGAGCACAGGAGAACGGCCAGGCAAGGACAGTGCAAGGGGGCAGACATGTGCCAGCCAGAGAGAGGCCTCAGGAGAAACCAACCCTCTTGGCATTGAGATCTTGGAATTCCAGCCTCCAGATATGTGAAAAGATAAATTACTGTACTTGAAGCCACCTGGCTTGTTAGGTTTTGTTACATTAGGTTTTGTTACACTCATGTGCGCACACACACACACACACACAAAATGCAGGTATTTCTGTCAAAGCCATTATATCTTGCTGAATGTGTTAATGTTAGATTTCATTGTAATCATTATTACAAGGACGAAAATTACACTAAAGACATCCACATTAGACATGTTTTATATTTTGCTTCTCTTACTGGTGTGAATTCAAAGATGGGTGGCACAGTTACAAAATATTGATAGAATTGATTTTTTTTAAAGGTTTATATTTGATAGGCAGCAGAATATGTCCTTGACTGAAAGTGACAACCAGTTGTTTGGTTATAATTTTAATCATAAACCTTTCTAATGTTTAATATCTTGAAATTATTTAAAAACAGATTTATTATTCACTATGAAAATAAGTTATTGAAAATGTTTATATATAATATACAATGCAATAAAATGTTTTTTATGTCTATCAAAACCCTGAACTGACTTTGTATAGGTTACTCATATAATCTTGTTTATGTTTAGCATATATAAAAAAGAAAAGGAAAAAATAGGAAATATTTTTTCTAGTTTCATTTAACAAAAAAAGTAATTCATTAAAATTTTTTTTTTGCTATAAAAATTACCAGTTTTTTTGTAGAACCTGTAATAATGCAGAAATTAAACTCTAAAGAGGTATCAACTAAAATTAATATCACATATATTCAAAATAACTTTCTCTTAACCATAAAACAAAATGAATAACATCATTGCGTTAGTATGTCAGATATTTCTTCATTCTTTGTACCAAGTTCTTATCATTTTCCTTTTAGCTAAGTCGAGTATTATTATAACAACTGAAACGTCATAAACCAGAAAGCAAACATCAGAGAAGCAGCTGGTGATGGCAATGTTCTTGTTGCCTGAACCATTGTTTATATGAATGAGATGTCAGTTGGGACGTCTGTCCCTTAATATGTAGCTATTTTCGGCACTTTTGGGTTCTATGGAAGGTATAACACCATCAAAATCTGACAGTTGCGTAGGCTTATATTTTCATTGTCTTAGTGGCTTCGATGTCCTGCCTCCATTACGTTCTGGTTCTTAAAGCTCGTTCATGGCTGTCCGAACTTTTTAGAACTATGCTATCAGTACCTCACCCGTTTGGCTTACCAAGTTACTCTCTTAAGAAGAGAACCATGTGAGTTCACTCATATGTGGAGTAGCAAACTGAAAGCAATAAACAGACAAACAAACAGAGACTCAAGAACAATGTCAATTTAGTGGCTACCAGAGGGAAAGGGGAAGGGGGGGGGAGGCAGGTGAGGGTGAAGGTGAAGGGGTCAAATACATGGTGACGGAAGGTCTTTTAACTTTGGGCAGTGAACACACAGTGCAATATACAGATGATATATTACTGAATTGTACACTTGAAACACAGAAACACATAATTTTATAATTTTATTAATTATTAACTAATGTCAAATAAATATTAAATATAATATAATAAAATATAAAAAAGGAAGAGATTTTTACCCTAAGAGAATTTCTTTAATTGCTTTTAAGACACAATGATTTGTCATTCAATTGCATTAAGTTTAATACTCTTATTTTCAACCTAAAGTAGTTTTGTAGGTTTTCTGCCTCTTTCCTTGTTCACATACTTTTCTTATATATTAACTAATACGTACATGTATTGCTCACGTCTCAGTATCCCTCAACCTTATCTTGTACGTGTTACCACCAACCCCGTATTTAAGATGCTGTCCATGAATGTGCTATATGCTTTGTGGTTGCTGTCGTTAGTCATGAAACTTCTCAGAGAGCTTTGGAGAATGGTGGGACTTTTCACGGTTTTGTTGTTGTGAGCACTTATGTCAATTTATTCCTCTAGAAAACTGTAGCTCTGTGCCTGTTGAGAGATTTGATTCTGGAACGTTAGTAATCTCTGCAAGATAAAGTAGTCTTGACCTAGAAATATAAGTTTTTGAATATTTTTGAGTCCAGTTCATTCTGTATAGAAAGAACAAATCCATCAAATTGTCTTCTAGTTGTTGAGACAAAAGAGAAGTACAGGCTAATCATAGAAAGCTTGACTTCATGTAATTAAAATGTAGTTAATGATAATTATAAAATGTTTTTGTATACATAAAGCATTTTCTTATAAAATTATTTAAAATTATTCAAATCATTCATAGTAACTTTATCAAAAGTTTAAATAATAGTATACACTGATTATATTGAAATGGATTTTTCCAGTTATTTTTTACATTATCAAAATATTTCTTTCAAGTATATCCACAGATATTTCACATTTGCATTTCTAACTTATGGAGCTACATTTTATTAAAATTAGATATTTTTACTCTGATCATTATTTTTGAAAATAAAAATCTAATTTCAAGAACTACCTTCACATTTACTTTGATTTATTTTATTATGAAAAACCTTTTTTTAAACCATGTACTCAATAAAATACAGGCTAGGAAAAATGAAAATTATACTTTCAGAAAGTAAAAAATGTTTTCAATGCTCATACTTTTTTTCTTACTAAGGAAATTATATCTCTCCTATGAATTTCAAAAAACCTCTCAGATTTACATTGTTCTAAAATTATGATATAAAGAGCATTTTCTATCACTGCTTTAAACAGGCCATAAATATATTTTATTTCTTTAAATTTCTAAGTGATGATGTATAGAATGCAAACTCAGTTTAAGACCAGAATTGTCATATTTTCCAACAATAAGGTCATATAGAAGCAATAAAAAATTTTATGAATATCTGATTCATATGACTGAATCCAAATAAAAATCTAAGTAAAACCAACACATATTTAGAAAATACCCAGTGGAGAAGCAGCATTGTGCTGAACTTGAATTACAAACAGTAGAAAGATTAGATTCTTAATTTAAGTAATGAATAATTGAGGAGATACATGTATAGTATTTAATTATTTAGAAGATATATAATATCTGTGTATATATGAGTCAATGGTATATGTCATTATATACAGATATGTGATATGAAAATATCAATATAAATCAGCATATTTTTTTGCTTTTATTTAAATTTATAAGAGGTAAAAATAATGACCTCTTCTGTAAATGCCTAAGGGATGGGGTAACTGGAACATTAAAATGGTGGTTATATTTTTAAATTTTAATATAATTGTGGTCACCTGTACCACAGTCGATCAACAGATTTCATGTTGAGAACCGTGCTGTGGTTGTATTACAGTCAGATGGAGACATTGGATATGTTTCGAAAGAAGGTAGGAATAAGATAAATAGGAAGGAAAATGATAGGCATAAGAGAAATAGAAGAAAAGTAAAATGAAGATGATGGGGATTGAGGGAAAAGATGGTTGATAAAGAGGCTAAGGTGGGAATGTGGCAGAGCGTATGACTTGGTTATCCTGTCTCTGCAGATCCACTCACCACTTTATGTATCCTTGTCTGCTCTCCTGTCTGTCCTCAGAGTCTGACACCTGCAGATTATATGACCTGGGTCCCTGTGCCTCTTGTGTTCAGTGGAGTGGGGCCAAAGGGAACCCAATGCGAGATAGAAAAGCAGGAAGAGAAAATCATTGGGAACATAAGCCTACCTTCCTTTTTCTTATCTATGGTTTGGAAGTGCCCATGTTTCTCCACTCATCAGCTAAGCTTCCGCAAGGCCACAGAATTATAGCAATAAGTGGTTTCTAATACCACTACTCTCTCCCTAATCACTTATAAACCTCAGGCTGTTAATGACTCACTATTTTTGCTGGTTTCTGGAAGCTGTACCATTTCCTCTTAATTTCCTTAATCTTCCCCATGCTTTGGAAACAGTTCCTTTATTAATTTTTTCAATTGTCTTTTTAGATGTGCCATCTGGTTGGTTTATGTATATCCCAAAATTAATATGGCAATTGGTACTAGAGTGGCCCCAAAGAGAAAAGTCACAAAATTAGATTATGAGATAGGGATGTTCATTGTACGAATCCTCAGAAAACCTCCATGCTGAAGGATCCTGGGAATGAATAAAACGTAGCGTGGAGTGATGTGTCACACTTCAGGGTTGGAGTGTAAGTGAAGGACAAGGTATTGGGAGAGAAGTGTAACTTACGGCTATGGTAACAAGGTTGATTACTATGTTGTAAGCTGACTGTTGATCACTAGAAGCTGTAGATGAAGAGTGATAATTAGAGGGAGATTTGAATTTCTATATCAAGATGTAGATCAAGCTGTATCACGCTGCCTTTGTGGCAGACACAGTCTTGGGCATATGTGGCTGAAGGCTGATGACGGGGGTTTTGAATTTTTATATCAAGACGTAGACCGAGCTGTATCACGCTGCCTTTGTGGCAGACACAGTCTTGGGCATACGTGGCTGAAGGCTGATGACGGGGGTTAATTTGAAGGGTTGCAGAGGTGCAAGCCAAATAAATACCGTAGTCCCCTCTTATCCGTGGTTTTGTGACTTTATTTACTGATAGGCCACGCACAGTTTAATCCTGTAGAACTTAGCTCCTGTAAAAGTTTGAAAATCAAAGCGAAATACAATTTATTTTGACAATAAAATTCAAAAAAACGTGAGGAAACAATTTCAATAAGGGTAAAATGCCTCGTCCCATATCATCCATCTTTTGTCCACTTAAACCCTTATTGAGTTGAAAGTTTCTATAAGGTTTTTCATAGATACCTCCATGGAGTTCTTTCCCCTGACTTCATAATATCAGTTAATCACTTCTCAAAGGTTAATACGATGGCTGTGTTTGGTATGGTAAAGACGAAATTATGAATGCCAAGTAACACTTCCAAAAGTACACGATTGCTAATTATCCATTAAAGAAATGGTGGAAGTAATGGGAGTCAAGGCCCTCCCCCTCTTCCCTTAGGAATTTGAGCACTTTGGAAAAGAACACAGTAGTGGTCAGATTTCATAACGAGACAGGGTGACCATTCCACTGTCCCACAGGTTTCTGGTGAACTCTGCTGGACGGTGTGCCTTCGTCCTGAAGACAGGCCGAAACTCCCAAGCAGGTCGTTCTTCCCTCCTCGCCCTTCACTGTCCAGATCTTAGGGCCTGTTGAAAAGAAACTGTAACATCCCTATAGTTTGCAGAATATATATTTGTAGCCTCACATCTTTTGGAGCATAGGGGAGAGAGGGAGAGAGAGAGAGAGAGAGAGAGAGAGAGAGAGGGAGGG
>AWHC01063269.1:0-34841 GCA_000465285.1 Eidolon helvum
TTCTGAGATCAGATGGGATTGGGCTCGTTCAGGGTGGCATGGCCGTAGGAGTACATTTCATTTAAAAATTGAAAATATCAACTGAGTACTACTATTTATGTTACAGATATTATCAAAATTTCTTTGTAAAGATAAAGATTTGGGTGTTATAAAAATAAGTGTATGAATCAGAATTTTCCAATCTCAATCGATTCCTGCAAACATTTTTATCTATTGACTATTGCTTATAAAATGCATTTGTAAGTATTAGTTTCCATTCTCAACAGACACTCCATCCCCAAATAGGAAAACACACAAATTAAGCTCTTATGAAGTTTCAAGCCAAAATGATGAAGAGTTTCTTTGAGACAGGCATGACTATGATTTAATTTCCTATGTGAGAGTGATGTTGAATGCATGAAGCAGAGATGATTAAATTTCCACCATAAATTTGTGCTCCCCTTCCCATAGTACAGTGATATTGTTGAGAAGTAGTTGTCTTTCCAGGGGCTGCATGTCCAGGTGCCTTGGACCTCTATGGGACCACTTATGTACATTATTTGCTCTTTATTCTCCCATTTACCAACCAAATGCAGAAGAATCTGAAACCTTAGAGGATGGAAAAACTACAGAATAGAAGGAGCTTCAGTCCCTTACCAGCTATGAAATGGAAAGCTGCTCGTATTTTCATATTGGATCGTTACATGATCAAGAAGTAAACTTTTGTTGGCTATAGTCAATTAAATTTTAGGGCTTATTTTTGTCAGCAGTTAGAATCCTCGTATACCACCCAATAATGGTGAAAGAGTACTGTAACCAAAAAAAGAAAAGCTATACTTTTTTTTTAAAGTATCTTTTGCCTTCCTAACTTTATCAGATATTCATATAAATGTGTTTTTCAATAATTCTTTAAAGTGATGGATGTTGTTTTAATCCACAAACTTGTATGCATTCTCAAAGATATTTCCTTTTGTTAAACAGTTCAATCATTTTGACTGAAAAATTAAAGCACATGATATACAGGATAGATTGCTCTTTCCAAATGAAGCTTTCTTAATTTTTTTCATGACCAAATGAAAAAAGAAATCACTGATATTTAATTTGAATTTCACTGTTAGTTGTGTAATTTATATTGTATGAATAGTGTAAACAGTCCCTTGAATTTTAGAAGTAATTTATACAGATCTATTTTTAAAGAACACACATTTCCACAATAATTTAGTTGGACTCAACTTTTGTAACATTGGACCATCTGGAAATAAAATAGAATACAGATAATTTGTTTTTAGCACTGTGGCACTTTTCTGCTAGGCAAACTATAAATCTTCTGCTTTTAAATGAGTTTGTGCAGGTGTGCTGAAAATCTTTACTCAATAATTTATTAAACAATTCTCATAAAAGTATTACATTTCCCTAATCACTCATTATGCACTCCTAAATGTTTTAGGACAAAACAAATATAATTAAATAAGTAAAATAAGGCATGATATAATTAATGCATTAAATTACTATGTTGTGTATTATAAACATAATAAGGATGCATCCTTTAAGTCTACAGGTCATTTATTCAAATATTTACTGACTGAATGCATCAAGTAGGCACCATAAATGAAACAATATATCTTTTTTAAACTAAAAAATACTATAACTGCATATAATGAAAACAGGAATAAAGGTAAATATAAGGTACAACTGTGGACAGGACAGGGAAGTGAGTGATCATCTTGTTTGATATTTTCAGTTTGCAAGCAAGAAAACTGAGGAACTTGCTCAATTAGGATGATAGTGGTGAGTAAACAACAAATCTGCAGAATTCATTTCAATTAAAAAATACTTATTTGGAATATGAAAAGTGTTTGCCACTCTGTTGGATGCAAAGATAGACGTAAAATCTTGTCTCTATTGACTCAAGTAGGTTGCAGCAGTGTGTAAGTGTGACAGAGGAAAATCTCAGTCTAGTTTTAGTCTACATTAGAGATATAGTATAGGAATGATTTTCATCTGTTCTACTGTTATGTCACTCATCCTGATACAGCACAAGTTTATAGCTTGTATCAAGATTTCAAGGATGAATGCATGTAAAGAAAATATAGCAGGTCAAATAATAGTTGGAGATATGACCTATATATAGATTATACATAGGTTAATAAAAATAATCATATTAATCTGAGGCAGATAAAATTTAGTTTCATAATTTTATAATTAAAGCTATGTTATGTGTGTCTTTTTAAAGTAGCATGTATCTTCACAGCTTCTTACAGTTTAGCAACTATAATCTCATTTATTAGGCATTTAATGACCTAAACTTCATGAGGTCATAATTTTGTCTGCTCATTCAACTTTGTATTTATAAATGATAACATAACTGGTATGTAAAATGTTTAATGAGTGTTTAGAGAATTAGTATGATTAAATAAATAGATGCCTGTCATGATGCTAAATGCTACCACTATATTATCTCATTTAACTCTCATAATATTCTGGTTAAGTAGACATTATTACCCTACCCTTCTTTTCAAATAAAAACACTGAAGTTTAGGATTAAGTAACCTGCTACTTAATACACAAGTATTAGGAGCCTGGTTAAATTAAAACTTTATTTTCTTAATCATCATACCATCATAACTAAATAACTTGAAATATAAAATACAGAAATCATATTGAACAGAACCAGAATGAAACAGATGTTGTCAGAAATTTGAATTGTACTTTTGAGTTTAGATTTCTAGAAGATATGGAAAAGAAAGATAAATCTTTATAGTTTTTATTTTTTTCAAAAATAAATCATACAAAGCTGCCTGCAGATGGATAGATTTTTTATTTTTATTTTTTTTTGCTTGTTTGATATTTTCCTGGAGAAGAAGTAAGATTTTTATGAAAATACATTAAGTGACAGGTTGGCCCTATGATCTTACAAAATATTTTTTTTCAAATCCACAGTATATAGACAGAAATGAAGAACATATCTTTGTATTAACAGCTAGGGGAAGGTATTTTTGTAAATAGCTGAGGTCATGTGTTTCAAGTACATGTCACTCTGGTTGTGGATAGATCAACATATCATTAGATTGTACTTCTCATTTAGAAGATAAAAATAGTACAGTTTTGATAGATGCAAATCTCAGTAAATACCAATCACATTTGTCACAAGTATTTGTAATGAGTATAATCCATATTATTGACTGAGTAAAATATATTTTAGATATAAAATTTTATAAAAGCAGAAGTTATTCTAGCAGGTATCTATTTTTCTGTATTTGTGTTTTTCTGCCCAGAATTTCTTTAATCTCTTTTTATGGATCAACTTTTATTTATGAATCATATGATCTCACTCTTCTATAAAAAGATTTTTTTGGTGGGGGAAAGGGAGGTTTGGAGAGACATGTGACCCCAAGGGAATACTGAAGGAAGGTCTTCCTGAGTGAGAGAGATCGAGTCTGTTTGAGAATGAGCCCAAATGAAGGAAAGCAGAGTTCAACAGACAAAATCACTTAGAGATAGAGGTCTATTAAATTCTAGAGGTTGGATTCAATTATGCTAGAATGTCTATCTCAAGGTTTCTTTCAGCTTAAGCAATAATGAGTCAGTTTTCTTTCACATTTAATCAAATGAGCCATGAATAATGTGTTCTATATTTTGCTGGAAAACAGATTTCATTTTTTTCTTGAGAAAGCATGCACAGGGAAGTATGTTTTTGAGACCAACTATGTTAGAATTGACAGATATCTGTATATATTAATAACACTATATCTTATCTGTCTAGCCCTCACACTTGATTAAAGACATGATGGCCTAGAATTATAGACCTAAAATTATTTTGACTCAAAAATTTGAAATTATTCATTTGATGTCTTTTTAGCTTCTAGTGTTGCTCTGAAACAGTTTGCTATTATCCTGATCATCAATATACTTACCCTACTTCCATCTTAAAGCTTTAAGGCTCGTGCTTTTTGGTTTTCTAAAATTTTACACTGATATCCCTTGATATGGCTCTTTTTATATTAATAACGTTGGACACTTACTAGGCTTTTTCACTTTTTCTAAAAAACCAATTTTCTTCTCATTTTTTCCCTATAAACTCTTTTTTGGAAATCCTATTAGTCAGGTACTAAAATGCTTGGATTGAGCCTCTAAATCTCTTTTCTATTACTATTTCCTTTCTCACATTTTACCTGGAGGTTTATAATTTTTTTCATGTATTCATTGTAATTCAATGGAATTTTAGGAACTACTAGTTATAAATTCATATGTTTAAGATGTCAAATCTAACTATAGGTCTACACATGTCTATTTTTAAAGTAGTTTTAAATTTGTATTTATTCTGGGAAATTTTTTCCTGAGTTATTTATCCATTATTTTCTGGTAGATCCTAAATTTCTTGTCTAAGAAACTAGAATAACCTTACAATTAGGATCTGGTAGATCCTAAATTTCTTGTCTAAGAAACTAGAATAACCTTACAATTTATTGTATATGTCTTAAGCTCAAACTCTAAAATCTTTTCTGGTAGCTATTTTCAGTATATTTAGCATTCATTCAGTTTTTTAAATTAAATATTTCACACTTAAGACATGAAAATGCCACAAACTTGACAAAAATCTAAGAATTTTTGTAAAGACAAGCTATAATTTTCAATAACAGATGTTGCCTAACACATATATTAATATGTGCTCCAGGAGTGATAGAATAAAAAATATATGCAAAAGTTTATTTATGAATGAAATGTAAGAAAATATATGATTTCTAACACAAAAGGAAAACTTTCATCAGGGAAATGAAGTACAAAAGTTATTTTCCTCATTTAAAATTTATTCAAGTTGTAGTCTAGACAGAAGCAAATTGAACTAATGTGGTGAATAAATGTACTGTTAGTAACCTTTCTGGAACTATTCATCATTTTTATTTATCTGCCCAACATTTAGCCATCTGTTTCCTCAGGTTTATAGTTTTTAAGTATGGAAATACTTCAATATATAATTTTAATGATAAAATATTTCAAGGGACAAAATTGGCATATGGAATACTCAGATTTTACTTATATAACATTGTGGAACATAGAATTTATAAAAAATACTATACTACTTCCAAATTAACAAAGACATAATTTTGGACTATTTTGGTGGCATGCCATAACTGAAGATAGTTAAAAGGAACTACAGTCCTCAATAAAACTTTGTCTCTACAATCCTTTAACTATAGTTTCTTTCTCCTATATTTTCATAATTTGATTTATATCTGGAGACATTAAAATACTCCAACATGAGAGAATTGCTTCTTTAGAAAAACAAAATGCACATCACAAAAGAAATTTGAGATGAAAGAATTTTTGTACAACCTGGTCTTCTAGAAACCAATACTAAAAAATAATTATCTCTGGACAGATATTTATTCCATGGCAAGGAGGAAATGATATGATTAGAAATTCTTCAATGGACAATAAACCATAGGAAAGTTTTCTGCCTTTTCTTCTGTCATAATCACTCGTAGCTCAATGACATTTGAGGACAAATTTTTTAAAATTGTATACAAAGAAAGATTATTATTTTAATGAGAAATACCTTAAGATTTCCCGTGTTTAAATAATCCTTCAATGTTAAACACTTATGAAGTAATTTAATAAATTTGTTAAATTATAACTTAATGGTTAAAGATTCTTTAAGTGTACAGTATACCTATCCTTTCATTCACCACAATGAATTGAGTCATTGAAACAAATATATTCTGAGAGACTGACAAATATTTTCCAGGAAAATAATTGTGATTGTATTCAGGATTTTCTTTCTTAATTCATCCAGCCCCAAAGACATGATAGTTAAATGGGCTGGGTATTGATAAAAGCAGAGTGGAAATGTTGATCTTCTTTAGTGTGGCTCCATCAACCCAGAAAACATGCCACAGGGAAGTTATAAAAATCCTTTGCAACACTCCAGCCTTTGGGCCTCTTCATCGTTCCTAAAAATGCAACCAATTTTTCTAAAGTCAATGCCTTTATCCTGATTGGATTTCATAGTTTAGTATCAATTGTTTTCTTTTCACTGTTTACAAAACTCCTTTACTATTTCCTTTAAGGTGCTGCTTTCTTCTAACTATTGGCTTGAGTTGATTCAGTCTTCACACTAAAGCCTATTTTTCTGGCTCTCATTCAGCTTCACGGGATGCACCTGTGGGCTACTCCCACCCAGGTCGATAACCAGAGCCCTGGATGTTCTTTTCTGATAAATCAATCCATGTATCCTGATTCTTCATTTCTGTTTTAGTAGATCTTAGCTCCTTTGAAAAAAATGCTTGGAGGCCTGCTTTGTTCAGTGGTCAGGGAGCCTCCAAGTGTAAATGATGGAATATCTGGTGTATGGAAATAATCAGCAATTATGAATAGCAATGAGTCCCTAACATGTTTTCATATTGTATATACACTGATGTTCATTCCCAAAATCTGAGAAGTGAGACATCCAGTCTTACTTGCTTAGAATGAAAGAAGGAATCATATAGCCCAGTTTCCTTCATGTCACAGGCCAGTCCACATTCAATGTGGGGAAGGACAACACAAATGAGCAATTTTTATGTACCAGTACAGCATTAAATGTTTTACCCAGAATCCTAATAAGGAGAGATAAGGAATAACATTCTCATTTTTAAGATGAGGTAATGAAGATTAAGTAAATAAAAGTAATTTATATAAGATACTACTGTTAGGTAGTAGAGTAGGAACCCAATCTTTGCTCTATTTTATTTTTTAACCCCAAAACCTATATTACTTGCAATTATTATTTTCATGCTTTTCTTCAGAAAGTCAAAATATCTTCTTTCCTGTCTTATGAGTGTTTTCCTTATACTTTAATATATAATTCAAATATCTTAAAAAGTATTTCAGGCATGTCCATTAATTTCATGTAAAAGACAAAAAATTTCAAAGTCAGAAAAATTTAATTAATGTGAGAAAATTATAAGCAACACAAGAAACTCAGTTCAATTATCACTAAATTCTTCACTTGACACTTTAAAACTGAATTGTTAAGGACCTTAAAACGGTGTTGAGTGAGCACTAGGTGAAAGTTGCCACATGCCTTTGTGAGCGCTTTCTAGAGTCCACACAACTAATTAGTATGGAAATGTCTGATCTATTTGATCTTTATCTTCTTTGGGTTGAAGCACACATTTAAATTTTAGTTTATGTTCCTGAAAATGTCCCTACATAGTATACTATCTGATCATATAGCTGCTGGGGGACTTTTAATATTCTGCTCATCTGTTTGTTGATATGAGAATTATCACTTATTTCTGAATTTTTACTCTTGAAACAGGAATTATGTAGTAAAAAATGTGCAACACAGAATATCAAATGTAAATAATTATGTTGTATATGTGATCTACATCAGAACAATAGTTGATTGTTTTAGTTCATAATTCCTCATTCACTTAGAATGCTCTGCTCATTTTTTGATTCTTGAAGTATTATGATTCCAGGAAGGTAAACCCTTACTTTAAATTTATATGACAAGAAAAATTTTCAATAGACAAATTATAGATTTGTTTCTGAACATTTTTTTTTTAAATCAGAGGATGATAGTCACATAATAAAAAGTTGCAAAACCACTTAGATGGAATTTTCCGTATATCTTTAGGAATGCTTGAAATATACCCTCTTAGGAGAGAGCCACTCCGTGCACCAGTAATGTCCAAGTACTGGATTTGCATTCTTTCTTTCCTCCATCCTAACCAGCATTTGATATTAGCACTTTCGATTGTATCAATCTATGTAAAACACTGTATCGTTATTTAAATTCACTCTTCACACATTTTAGCAAGATTGTCACATTTCTGGTCATTTATTTCCTCTTTTGTGAATTGCCTATTCATATATTTGAAATTTTTGATATGGTAATGTGGCTGCTTTTCCTTACTGAATTCTGAGTCCATTGTCCTTTATAATTACATTAGAACCATCTGCCAATCTCTAACTTGTTTTATTTTTATTGCTTTGTTTTTGTGTGTTTTTTTAAACATTGATAGTCGTGTCTTTGTGGTACAGAAGTTTTCATTTTAAATATTGTAATTTTCCATATGATTAATGCATTTCATGCTTTGTAAAGAAATGTTTCAAAGAAGTGCTTTTTACACTTAGGTCATTAATCAACATGGAATTTGTCTTTGTTTAGAGTATAAAATACAGAGCTAAATTTATTGCACTTTTAGGATGGCTAACTATTTTAACATGATTTATTAAATAGTCCAGCCTTCCTTCTTCCTAAGTGATTTGTATATATTATCAACCTAAATTTATGTGACTGCTTCTGTTTTCTGTTTTCTTCCACAGGCCACTTGTGTTAATCTCACCTAAAAAACACCCTATTTAAAACCATAGAATTTATATTTTAATTTGTGATAGACTAAACCATATATCACAAACATATGATTTTCAAAATCACTTTAATTTTTTGTATACCTTCTGCATACTTGTCAAAACCAACTTTTCAAGTTACATATATGTAAACATGCATATTTTCTATTTCATTTTAATTCCAATTATAGATTATTTTTGAGTATTAACAAATTAAGCATCGCATCTTTTAACATAGCATATCTCTACATGCATTTAGTTTTTATTTTATTTCATTCAGTTTTATAATATTTAAATGCCTTACACATCATTTATATGTATTCCTAGATACTGAATACATTTGCTGTCGTAGGGAATGAGCTTTTCTTGTAAATTAAAATTTTCTGAAGATTTCCTTGAATTTTCTATCATAGTGACAGTTTATTTTTTGAATCTTCATTTCCTTAATTTTATATTTTATTGCACTGAGTAGAGCCTCCAATGCCATTCTTAATAAAAGCATAAATAATAATAGTAACATTTATTGAGAGCTTTCCCAGTTTTTATCCAAATCACATGTAATTTAAAACTCAAAACATCATAGATGAAGGAGATATTATAATTTAAATTTTATAGATGAGAAAATGAGGTGAAAAGAAGATAATTGGTTCAAGGCTTTACAGATAAGTGACAGAACTAGGATTCCACCTTGCAGCCTGATCTATAACTGTGCCTTAGCCATTATATACATTGCTACCCTAGCAGAAATAACAATGGCAGGCTGGCTTATATGTATCTGATTTTAAAGAGATTTTATCTAATTATTTACCACTAATATTTGCTATCATTTTTAATAGCACTTTTTATAAAAGAGCTTTACTGAAGTATAATTGAACAAAACTATACATATTTAATGTATACAATTTGTTGGGTTTAGATATATGCATACACCTGTGAAACTGTTTCCACAAAAAAGGTAATAGATATATCACCTTCAAAAGTTTCTTCCCATCTGTTTTTTTTGTTTGTTTTGTTTTGTTTTGCAGGGGATAGTGATTAAAGACACTTAATATATCTACCCTCTTACCAAAATTTTAAGTGCACGATACATATTGTGTACTGTGGGTACTATATTATTCAGCACACCTCAAGAACTTACTCATCTCGCATGGCTGAAACTTTATACCTACTGAACAACAATTCTCTATTTCTCCCTCCCTCAGTTCTTGCTATCCACTATTCTGCTCTCTGCTTCAATGAGTTTGACTATTTTAGATTCCTCACTTCAGTGAGATTATGCGGTATTTGTTCCTCTATGACTGATTTACATCACTTAGCACAATATAATCTAGGTTTCATCTATGTTGTCATGTGTGGCAGGATTTCTTTCTTTTTAAAGACATAATATTCCATTGTATATACATGGTATATTTTCATCTTTCATCTACTGATGGATATTTAGGTTGTTGCCATATCTTGGCTACTGTGAATAATGCTGCAGTGAACATGGGAGTACAAATATCTGTGCAAGATCACAGTTTTAATTTTGGATATATACTCAGAAGCATGATTTCTGGATGATATAGTACTTCTATTTTTCATTTATTGAGGAATCTCCACTAAATTTTCTATAGTAGTTGAATCATTTTATATTTCTACAACAATGTGCAAAGTTTTCAAATAGTTCATATATTCCCTAATACTTTTTTTTGAATTGTTTTTTGTATCATAGCCATCCTAATGGCTATAACGTGGTATTTCACCATAGTTTTGATTTGCATTTTTCTTGTGATTAGTGAGACTGAACACTTTTCCATGCATCTGTTGGCCATTTGTTTATATTCTTTGGAGAAATATATATTCAAGTTCTTTGACCATTTTTTTAGAGTTTCAGGACTTATATTTAACCTATTTGAGTTTATTTTTGTGTATGGTGTAAAATAAGAGTCCAGTTTTATTCTTCTGTAGGTAGATTTCCAGTTTCCCCAAAACATTTATTTGTTGAAGAGACTATCTTTTTCCTATTGCATATTCTTGGCAGTCCTGTTGAAGATCAGCTAGCTAAATATTCTTTCTGAGCATTATATTTTGTTTCATTGGTCTATTTGTCTATCTTTATGTCATATCATATTGTAGCTTTGTAATATATTTTAAAATCAGCAAGTCTGATACCTCCAGCCTTGTACTTCATCAATAAGAAAAGAAATAAAAGGCACTTAAATTGGGAAGGAAGAAGTAAAAGTATCTGTTTACAGATGACACAATTATGGTGTGTGTGTGTGTGTTTGTGTGTGTGTGTAAAACTAAAGATTCCACACATGCATACAAACTGTTATGACTAATAAATTCATTGAAGTTGCATAATACAAAAATCAACACACAAAAATCAATTATGTTTCTGTACACTTACACTGAACTGTTCAAAAAGAAATGCCATTTAAGAAAACAATGCAATTTACAACTGCATAAAAATAATAAAATATTTAGAAATATTGTTAACCAAGAAGGTGAAAGACTTGCACAGTGAAAACTACAAAACATTGTTGAAAGAAACTAAAGATACAAATAATTTGAAAGACATCCCATATTCATGGATTTAGTAATACTCATTAGGTTAAAAATATTTCTTTATGCTCTTTGTTAAAGTACATTTTCTATATCTATTCAAAATATTATATAATTTTTCTTTGAATTTATTCATGATTTATACATGTGAATTATATAATAAAATTCACCACTGAATTTTCTATTAAATCATCTTTGTATTTCAACAATAAACCTTATTTAGACATGATTTATTTACACACACTCTCACAACCACCACTGAATTTTATTTACCATTTATTTTTTGGTAACATTGTTTACATAACATTTATGTTTATAAATAAAATCAGTCGATAATAATTTTCCCTTCTCATACCAACTGTTTGTATACAGTTTTACCATAAGTCTCGAAATTGAATGTATAAAGTTTTCTTTTTTCATATTTCCTATAAGAGATATGTAGATGGTGATTATTCCTTTATAGTTTGGTAAAATGTGTCTGTAAAACCATTGGAATTGCCTTTTATTAAGTTTTGGATAACAATACCTTTAATGTTTATCAGTTATCTCTACTCAAGTCAATTTAAAAATTTTATTTTTATAGAAAATAATCAATTTTATCTAAGCTTTAAAATTGATCAGCATAATAATTTTTGTGTTATTCTAGAAAATTATTTCAAGTCAGAAGTTGAGTACCCACATGAGGAATTTACATATATCAAGTCCCCAATTATGTAAAATAACTAATTATGTAAATAATTATGTAAAATGTTTTGTTATTTTTAAAATAGCTCTTATTATCCACAGCTAACTATTATTTGCCATAAACTTAAACAAATGTAGAAAAAATAAGTCCTCCCTGAATCATCATAGAATACAAGATATGCAACAAGATTAATCAGGATTAGCCCCCTTTTTTATATGCTAACTCAGTTGACCTGAAATATCTATCATAGAAATATTTAACACGCAGTTCCTTCTGAATATATATTGAATGATACTCTCCCTAAAAAATCTTTCATATCTTATAGATGTCATCTAAATATACCCGGGGGTTTCCTGATATAGAAATTCTTGCGAATATTTCTTAATAAAAGTACTAACTCTAGTTAGTACTTTAGTAACCTTGGTACTTCAGAAAATTCCACTTTTAAAAAAAATTATATGTGGTGCAAGTTATTTTTTTTTAAATAAATATGAAACATAAATGTTGGCTATCATTGTGGTAACAGGATATAGAATTTAGGGCTTGTGAGTGTGTCTGTCAGTCTGTGTGCATTTATTTTTAATTCTTTCAAACTCTGATTTAGGTTTAAGGAATTCAAGAGGTAATTTGTAAATTCAATATTTTGGGAAAACAAATTTTCCTCTATCTACTAAAATTAATTTTAAATTTTTTGGCCATCAGCATGGAGAGCTTATTTTCTAAATTTCAAAATTAGGCAATGTTTTACTACATTTGCAGATGTATTTGTGGGGGAAATATAAACACAATATTTTTGTAATTTGAACAGTTTCATAAAATACAAAATAACAAAATCTGTAAGACATAAAATTATGTTCAATTTACAGGAGCCATTTGTTGCTATCACAAGGTCTTATATTTACTATATCTCTGTATCTCTACATACCTATACTTCCTCTAAATCATAGTAATCTTTCTAACCTCAGACATGTTTGTAACAGACCAACATAATTTATTACCTGGAAGAGGGTGGAAACTATGAACCAGGAACTATGAACTATGAACCCGGAATATTGAATAATTTAGTCTTATTAACAAACATTTCTGATAGGAAACTACTTCAGTTAAAAATAAATAAGACAGCAGACTAGTGGTTACCAGAGGGCTGGGGGGAGAGGAGAGATAGATAAGGGTAAAAGGGGTCAAATACATGGTGATGAAAAGAAATCAAACTATGGGCAGTGAACACACAATGCAATTTATATATGACGTACTGTTGTACACTTGAAACTTATTGAGTTTTGTTGATCACCTCAAAATTATTTTTAATACAAATAAAGTCAAGTTAAATCATCAAAAAAAGACCAAGATTCAGAGGGTCGTATTACTGAAGATTATATGGCTATGCAGTAACCAAGTCAAGTTACAAACCCATCTTTGATTTTCATTTCAAATTTTTATTCTTTCTATCATAGTAGACTTTCTTTCCATTATAGTAGGCTTACTTGCTTATTGTTAATCACGTTTTCAGATTTTATAATATTCTATCTCAGAGAATTATACACATACACACAGCCAAGGAGAGCCAGGGAGAGACATCTAGAGTCGAGGGAGAGAGAGACAGGCAGGCAAACAGACTGAGACTCTTGGACTAAACTTACAAGCACAAGATAACAAGAATATTTTAGAATTTAATGATAAATGTATAACAAATGTCATAGATAAATTAAGTAACCCAATATACAACAAATTCTTAGGCAGTAGAGGGCAGTGGTTAAGATCACAGTCTCTGGAATCAGAGAATCCTGGGTTTCCACCATGCCACTTTTTAGCACTGTGACCTTGGAACAGCTAATAGTTTCTCTATACTTTACCTTAAAAATGGTAATAATATCTGTATCTACTACTCTGGTAGAATTACTTCTCTTTCTAAACTGTTCCATTCTCAGTAATGTGTCATGACTCTTGCCAGGATTTCATGCTCATTGCTTTTAGAATTGTCCTCAGGCTTTGCTTTGGCAAATAGGATGTTGTAGATGCAACATAGAAGGGTCGCATTTTGCACTCTTGTAATCTACCATAAAAGCATGACTTTGGTATACTGATGCCCTTTCAGCTTGGGCATAAAACAAAACATGAAAAGACCTGAGCCCAAATCACAGCCAAGGCTCACGTCCAATCAACATTTAATCCGAATCGGAGCCACCTAGCTGAGACCAACCCACATCATCATATCTATAACTGACTTGCAGACCTATGAGTTTAAAAAAATATTTAAGTCACAGGGTTTTAGGTTCCTTTGTTACTTAGTATTTTTATAAAAATGGCTAATATAGGATTTCTCTAAGGGCTGAGTGTGTCACTAAATAGAAAAATTTTGGATTGATTTCATCTTGATACATTTCAAAAACAGGATTCAACCAAGAGTAGGTGTTTGAGAAATTTTGTTGACTATTTAATGAATGAACATTGACTTTCACATAGTAAATGCTAGAAACAACATAGTCTTTTGTCCTCTCCTAGAGATGATGTGAACTTGGATAACAGATTATACAATATCTATTGAAATTTCTGTTACATTTATTTATAACAAGTATAACTGAAATAAGGAGTTAAAACCAAACCTTTAATGGACAAATACTTTATTCTGTTTGTAACTAAAATTTGCATCCCTAGCCATAGTTATCAGTTTATCAATATGTGCCAATGGTCACAGAAGAGTTTGGGAAAGAATTATATGAAGATTAGTTTCCATTAATCTGACATAGAACATTTTTAAATAAAAATGATTTAATGTAGTTCTTAAATGTGAATTTACAAGTTGATAATAGCTTAAACAACAGGATTGGCTATATTTTTACAGTGATATATTTAAAAAAAGAACATTAACATTTTATGTTTGGGAATGTTTTTCATTAATTAAGCAATGAACTATTCACTTATTTCTCAACTATTTCTCAAATTATTATGCCTTTTTTTTTTCAGTTGTATTCAAATCCTGTTCTCAAAGAAAATAATAGGAAAGGAGATTTGTGAAGCAGAGGGGTTAGAGTTTTCCACTAGCTGAGAGTTATGCAGGATTTGATCAGGTTAAAAGAAGAAATATTATATGATCTTGCAAGCTATAGGTCTTTAGGTTTGCCCACCTAGCTGAATATCAGACACATAAATCTAGCAGCCTACTTAACATCTCCACTTAGACTGCTATTTTGGATCTAGTATGCCCAGAACAGAATTCTTGTTTGTCTATCACTAATTACCATCTCCTGGCTCAGTAAATGACACATTTAATTCTACTTAGCTTAAAAATCTTCAGTTACTTTTTCCCTCTTTTCCTTCTATGCCACATTAGCCATCCCTTTTGGTTGGTCTTTATTTCCTAAATCCACATTTAAGTACTTCAATATTCTATTGTTACTACACTAACTAAGATCACCACTGTCACTCTACTAAATTCAAACCACCTTTTGACTCTGGGTCTCCTTGTTTTCACTCATACTTTCTTACTCTAATTTTTCCCCCAAGCTTTAAAAAAAATGTGTTTGAAATGTACAACATGATGATTTGGCATAATATCCTCCAGAACTGTATGCTGTCACAAATAGCAGGATTTCTTTCTTTTTAAAGACTGGATAATATTCCAGTGTGTGTAAAACATTTTCTTTATCCATTCACCCCTCGGCACTTAGGTTGTTTCCATCTCTTGGCTATTATGAATAATGCTGCAATGAACATGTATGGGAGTGCCAATCATTCTTTAGGATCCATATTTCACTTTTTTAGATATATACCCAGAAGTGATATTGCTAGAACATAGGTAGTTCTATTTTCAATTTTTGAAAAAAAACTCCATGCTTTTTTCCACAGTGGCTGCTCCAATTTACATTCCTACCAACAGTGGACAAGGGTTCCCTTTTCTCCACTCCCTTGCCGACACTTGTTATCCTTTGATTTTTTGACAGTAGCTGTCTTAACAAATGTGAGGTGATATTTCATATGGTATTGATTTGCACTTAATTCCCTGATGAAATGTGAGGTTGAACACATTTTCAAGTACTGGTCGGCCATTTATATATTGTCTTTGATAAATGTCTATTCAGATCTTTTGCCCATTTTTAATTAGTTTATTTGATTTTTTTACTATTGAGTTAAATGAATTCCTTATGAATTTTGGACATTAACTCCTTACCAGATACGTGGTTTCCAAAATATTTTCTCCCACCCCATTGTAAATTTTCAAATGTATAGCCAGAGTTACTTTTCAAAACTAAATCATATCAAGTCACTCTCCTCTTCAATACTCTAAAATGGATTCCCACCATACTAATAAAATCCTAGCCTACAACCCATTACATCATCTGGCCCTACCCTCTCTTTCTCCCCTCATTTACTGTACTCTACCCATTTTGATATTCTTGCTGTTTTTCTAGTCAGCCAGCCTCTTTCCTGACTCAGGTTTCCTGTGCTTGCTGTTTCCTTTACTAGAAATGCTAGTTTTTAAAGTCTTACATAATACATTCTTTCACTTGATAAGTTTCTGCTCAATATCACCTCCTAAAAAGAATTAACTAGCCACTCAATTTTAAATAACCTCCATCACTATATCACTGTCTCTTCTTTTAGTCTTCTGCAGAGTATGTGACACATTATATAGTTTGTCTGTCTTTCCCACTATGATGTGAGCTGCATGAGGCCAGACATGGTTTTGTTCACTGTTTATTTTCTAATATCTAAATCATACCTGGCACACAGTAGACATTCAGTGAATATTGGTGGAACAAATATATGACTTAGAGATTATAGGAAAACCTTTTGTACTTAAAGATTCGGAGACAGGTAGAAAATTTCAAGGAATTTTTTTTTCAGCATTCCTTTGCCCTTCTAACTCAATATTCACTAAAAATGACCAAAAATTTCAATATAGTTTGCTAATAAAATATTAAAAGCCATAAATAAAGCAATGGTTCTTTAATTTATTCTCATTTCTAGCAAGTGTGACTTGAATGAGTCAAAAGAAATGTCTAATTTAGGAAAGTTTTTTTAAAGAAACTTTTTTTTTACTACTGTGAAGTTTATATATAACTATGTATACTGCTAAATGGAAGACTTGTAAAATAAATTGAAACCAATTTTTTTTTAAATTACTCATGTTAGTAAGCTGCTCAACAATAATTTAATAGTATAAAACAAATATGATAGAAGAAAACATAGGTACTAAGCTCGTGGACCTTGGATTTAAAGAGGATATTATGAATATGACCTCAAAGGTAAGGGAAGGAAAAGCAAAAATAAATGAACAAGACTATGTCAAACTAAAAAGCTTCTACAACTGCAAAAGAAACCATCAACATGGCAAAGAGATACCCATCCAAAAGGGAAAATAGATTTGTAAACAATGCCTCCGACAAGGGCCCAATATCTAAAATATACAAAGAACTTATACAATTTAGTTACGAAAACCAAAGAATCCAATTAAAAAATGGGCGGAGGACCTGAACAGATGCTTCTCTTAATAAGACATACAAATGGTCAACATACATTTGAAAGGATGCTCAACATCATTATCTATTAGGGAAATGCAAAGGAAAACCACAACGAGATACCATCTCACACCTATTAGAGTGATAATTACATTATCATCAACATGACAAGTAATAACAAGCATTAGGATTAGAGAAAAAGAAACCCTCATATACTGCTGGGGGACTAAGAATTGGTACAACCACTGTGGAAAACAGTATGGAGATTTCTCGAAAAACTAAGAATTGATCTAGGATATGATCCAGCAATCCCTCTACTAGGTATTTACCCAAAAGACTTGAAACATTTATACAAAAAGATATATGAACACTGATGTTTATAGCAGCATTATTCACAGTGTACAGGATATGGAAGCAATCAAAGTGTCTTATAATAAATGATTGGATAAGGAAGATGTGCCCCCCCCCCCCCCCCCAATATTACTCAGCTATAAAAAGAGTAAATACAGTAGCAAATACTGCCACTTGCTACAACGTGGATGAATCTTGAAATAATCATGCTAACCAAAATAAGCCAGACAAAGTTGAAAACCACATATTACTTATATGTTAGATACACATCTAAAAGCAACAAACATGACAAATAAACAGACTCATGGACAAGGACAGTGGACTAGTGGTTACCAGAGGGGGGGGGGAGAGAGGAGATAGGTAGGGGGAAAAGGGATCAAACATGTGGTGACAGAAAGAAATCTAACTATGGGTGGTGAACACACCCCGCAATATATATATGACTTACTGTTCAATTGTATATTTGAAACTTACTAGATTTTTGTTAATCAATGTCACAATAAAAACAAAACAAATATGAAATCAAAATCCTGATATTTTAAAAACACTCTATACTGGAGAAGACTGAGTTCAAGAGGCTTTAGTTGTATTTTTTTTTAATGATCAGTTGTTGCTGTTCTTTTTGTGCATAATTTGCTAAGTTAAGCACCATTTGTTTATCATACAATACACTAATAGTCTTGAAAGTTTCATGAAAGTAATAAAATTGCCCAACTTCACCTTTAGAAATTGTATTAACAATTTCTAAAACTCCCATTGAGTTTTGATTTACACCCAAGATGTAATCAAAATACTTATTTTTGGTTTATAACAATAGATATTTATGACAGATTGTTTCACATATTTATGATGACTTATCAAAGGAGAAGTACTCAAAATGTTCCCAAACGAAATCTTGGTTGGAAAAATGGTTTGACATTTGTGTAGTGACAGAGTCAGACAATTTCAGAATTTTTAGAAAGCTTTGGAGTATCTGAGAAACATTATTGTGCCTTATCTCATATTCTTCTGAAAAAGCTTTATAAGGAATACAATTATTAAAGACTTGTAAATAATTCTGAATATTTGTGAAACAAAGATAATATTCAACCTTAGCCTCATTCAGTGCAGCTTTTAATGTTTTCATTGAACTAAGCACAGACAGCCTCTCCCCCAGTGTTAATTATGTATTCTGAATGTAGTATATTCTTATGCCTTTCTTCTTTAAACGTAAAAGGTTACTAATTACTGATATAAAGTATATCCCAGTGACTCTTGGTGCTTGCCTCTTCCTATTCTGTACATTTTCAGGAATTAATCTTAGCACAATCTTTGTTATTTTATACATTAAACTTTAAGCTACATAAGTATTAATCCAATATTATTATCTTTTATACTGAGTACTATAATGAGAAAATTCCCAATTCTAGCTCAGTTGTTATCTAAACACACATGTAAACATAGTATTTTAATGAAGGTGTAATTAAATGAAAATGAAGAACAATTCTGGATTTAACATAATCACATGTGATATTTAGGATTTTGGGGCAAAGCTAAATTACTTAATGTGGTAACTACAGATGCTCCTCTATGTACGACTGGGTTACATCACAATAAGTCCATTGTAAGTTGAAAATGTCATTATATCAACTGGAAAATGCTTTTAATTCTACACTGTCAAGTTGCTTACGATTATGGTCAAGTGGCTGGCTAGGAGCTGTGGCTTGCTGCCTAGTGTCACAAGTGGGGGTCATCCCACATATCATTAGCTGAGAAAAGATCAACATTCAAAATTCAAATGATGGTTTCTACTGAATGTGTCATTTTCATACTATTGTAAAGTTGAAAAATCACAAATCAAACTATTACAAGTCGAGGTGACTGTATTAAATTTCAAAATTATCTTGTTTACTGAAAGTTCTATTTTAAATCCTTCCAAAGGCTTCTAGTACTTTTCTAACTTCTTCCATTTATTTCTCACTCATAGACTTTCCATCTATAAATATTAAAAGGAAGCACCTATGGGATTTGTATATTTTAGAAGAATTCTAGAGGTGAATGAATTTTACTGACTGGGAATGAAATTAAGATATATTTATCACTAACGTATAACATATTCTAGTAGAAATACACCAATATTAAATGGTAGAACTATCCTTGTGCTTCAGATGAGACAATAGTAACAGAATGGTGAGATTTTGATGTTTTTATTCTACCTGCTCATACAAAACCACATTTACTGGTAAAGTGTCTGCCAAGTATATGAGGAGACTCTAAAGAGTGCCTCACCTGTGCTTAAAAGCAAAATGAATGCTGGGAGTTCTGCTACTGCACTTCCCCTGCTGATCTACTGTGTCTCCTGCTGTGTCTGATGGAGACTCTGGCACATCAGCTGAGCAGCTTGTCTGCTCGGCTCCTTCAAGGCTCCTTATTGATTTTGCTGGGGACCTTCGCCACCAAATCAAGGTGCTCATTTATGGGAGCAATCCCCGCCTTCTTGCCTTTTAGGAAAATTCAAGTTTTTACTGGCTGAGCATGAAAGCATTCAACTACCTGCCACTTAGAAGCTGAGCAACTGAGAGAAGTTACCTAAGTTTCTGTATCTGTAAAATGGGGTAGTAAATGTTTCTCTTTAAGGGTTTTGTGAATATTCGATGACTGAGTAAATAGTCAATAAATGTTATATTTATAAGTAATATTCTATTTAGTACACTTGCAGAGGTTAGAAAAGAACTAAATAGGAAAGTAGATAAGAGAGGTGATTTATTTCTAGCAATAAAAATTTTATCCAGGTTAGGCCAGTTTATCTGATGCTGTCAATAAAGGTCTGATATGGTCATTCATATACACATTCACTTAAAACCTTCAGATCAAATATTAGGGTAATATAAATGCAAAAGTATGCCTTAGAATATATTCAAAATCAAAGTTGTTTTGGTATTACAGAATAAATAAAACTTGAAGATTAATTAATGAATTCATGTGCTAAATAATATAGGCTTGGCAGTGAGAATTAAACATCTGAGAATATTAGAATGGACGTGTAGATAAGAACAGTTATAGTTTATTCATGGAAATGATTATTGTCATGCATTGCTTACTCCCCAAAACATAAAATTAAAGAAACTATTTCTTGAGACAGTTTTGTAAACATTGAGTGATATCAGAGGCTATTAATCCCTGTTTTGAAAAAAGCCATTGTGATTAAAACTTAAAATTGTCAAGCAAATGAAATTCACTTGTAAACTCTGATGCATGTGTTTAAATGGCTTAGTACAGAAACATTTTACAGCTTTCACCAGATATTATCCAATTCTATTTTTCACTCTAGTGAAAACAAAGTTGCTAAATCTACCAAGGAACTCTGAAACATTTTTATAACAGTATGTGAATTTATTATTACAAGCACACTTACTGTAAGTTCTTTAAATATCATTCATTTGAATTATCTCATTCTTAATCTAACAAGTATTCATTCAATGCCAGTACCAAGTAATTTATTCTTATATCACTGAATACCATTGTATGCTACTCACATGCTAGATGCGAAATATCCAAAGATGAATAAGACTGTTTCTATTTACATGTAATCTTACAGAGGAAATGTGTACAATAAAAGATAATGTCAAGTAACTTTGATTTATGGGATATGGAAGAACACAGATTCCATAGCATGGTACAGTTGAAAGAATGTGGTATTAGAGGCAGGTGTACCTAATTTATTTTTTCAGACAGACCTAAATTTTAATCATGGATCTCATCTGAACCAGTGTTATTTTCCTTCTTCAGAATCCATGTATATTTTTTCAAATATGATAGCCTGACTTTCTTTTGAGTTACAAGCCCCTTTTTGCCTTGATTCATGTCTTTGAGTTGGACTGGCCTCCTATTTTCATCCTCAAGTGTGAACAAAACAACACTCGGGCTTGGCCAATTTTCTCAATTTTCCTACTCAAAAGATCTATAAAGTCTTCTCTTAGAGTGAACAGTTGTTAACATTTTCCTATATTTGCTTAATTTGGCTAAAATATTTAAAAATATATTAAATACACCATTGTATTTTATTCCTAAAGATATTAGTGCGTATCTCTATAAAACAATCTTGTTCTACTTGCAGTACATAACAACTAAACCAATACATAACAATTAGCAACAATTACCTAATAGTAGAATGTATTCAAATCTCCCATAGTGAGTTTTAATCAGGATTCAAAGATATGGCTCTCATTTGGATATTATATCTCTTAAATCTCTTTTCATCTAGAATAATCCCCTCTCCCCTAACTTTTCTTTTCTTATGACATTAATTTATTGAAGCTGGGCTACTTATCCTTTAGAATATCTCATCTTCTGAAGTTATCTAAATAAATTAATCGATTGATTAGGGGTTAAGTAACAAAAAAAACTCTATTTTCTGAGCAATATACAAACATAACCAGATAAAAAGGTATTAGATACAGGTTAAATGCTTGGCGAGAAAAATGCACAGGTGATACTGTATAATGAAGACTTTTTTTCCCAATTATTAATAAGATTATCGATAAGGTTAAGATGGAGACAGCTAAGTCTCTCCATTCTGAAGTCACCTTCCAGTCTGAGTAGTAAGTTACCTGGGTATGGGAATGTCCAGGTCTAGTCAACCTTTCTTCTACTGGTTTTAGCACTCACTGCCTTCCTTCCTTGAGTCAGTCATTTCATTAGTGTTATAAACTACCAAATGCTTAGTGATATTCTTTCTATAATCATTAGCTGGCATTCTTCTATAAATAAACACCTCCCTTTATCAACTGTGGCCTTTTTAATTATCCAATATGGTTCTCACTAAACAGATGTGCTTAATTCTTAACTTTACCATTTTTCAGTAGAAGTCACTTGTGTAACAATCACAATAGTGTATATCAATAAACAGAGTAATTATTACTCACCAATATTTTATTCTTCTGAGTCTGAGAAGACTGCATTCCTTACTCCCTTGTAGCGCAGGGTGATCTAATCAAGTGAGATGATTAAGTTAATGGAATGCAGTTGAGAGGTACTGCAGATTGAATTCTCCATGCTTTCACTCCCCACAGCCATAGCAAATATTATGTATCAGTCTAGCTAAGTGAGGCTTCATCTCTGTCAATAGATGAGAAATATGAGTAGACCCCATGCCACTTTTGAATATATAGTAAGACCGATAAATCTTTTTTATTGCTTTAAAACATTTTTTTTAGTTTTATTACAACATAAGTTAACATATCCTGACATATATAGTAAGATATTGTATAATATCTTACAGAAGAGTTTTATAATTATGACTTCAGGATTTGCCCATCACTAAAATATCTTTATGCAATACGGGAGTGTTTTCAAATATTCAGATATTCTCTGCAAAGCAGTGAAAACAGTTAACTCTTTATATTTTTTACTTTTCTTCCATATGTTCTCACATTAGGTATGTGCTTGTGACTAGAATGAGCCAGCTCACTTGGTGGCAGAGAGTTGCGAATCCTTTAAATGCATTTTACTTATGGTAGTTTATCTCCAGATTAAAGTAATTGGCAGAGAACTGGAAATAGCAGTCATAACAATTGTTTAACTGAGAAACGATTATCCATATGTGGCTACAGGGCTTGTGAGAAATTGAAAAGGCTAAAATGCTATCAGTACTCCATTCAGCTCCTATTCCTTTTTCACCATGTTCATGTTTTTCAGCTTTCCAACTTTTTTCAGACTCAATCTCAATATCACACCCAGTGCTGTCACACCATATGCTGCTTTCTGCCCTTTCACACTTTCCAAGAACACTTGAAAAGCTAAAATTTATAGTCTAGTCCGGGAAATAAGAAATGCTCAAAAATAACTATACCATAAAGGAGAGAGTGATAAATGCCATAGGAGAGGAACAGATAAAGTGCTAAAGAGTAGGCAAGCGATTGTTTCCAGCTGTGAGGTATAAACAGTGATGGTTTCTTACACAGACCTTGAGAAAGTAGATAAACTGTGGATATATGTCTATGATGGAGAGAGAGACATCCTAAGCCGACGGGGGTAGAAAACACTGGCTAGTGGAGAACATTGGTGAAGGCTCATGTAAGAGTTATGTTAGAGAACACGGTGCCTTTAACTTCTTCGAACTGAAATGTGTGACCCTTCCTGCTTGAGGGAATAATACACAGTTCTTGATTTCTACAGTTCTGCAAACCGGCCCCTTCTTCTGTATAATTTCTATTCATCATTGAGATCCCTATTAAAAATCACTTTTTCATGGAAAACAGTCTCTAACTCCTTTCCAAATAGTTTCTCTAGTTTTGTTTCTTGCACATGGGGCTATTCTTCGGGTGCACTAGATATTTAAAAGTCAATGTTTTGTTTTTATCCCACTTCCTCATCAAACTTTGAGCTATAAGAGAGAGGGGTTGTTAGTCTACAGTAAGTGCCCCAGATATATCTTCTGATTAAATCAAAGCTGGATTTGAACCAGATAGGGCTGTTGTAATTTTTACTTTATTTTAGGGGTTAGGACCTGGGATAAATTGAAAAAAAAAAAAACTTCAATTTCCTACATGAGATAAGGTTTTTGAAAATAGCTCTATTAGTTTTCTTTGGCTGCTGCAATAAATTATCTCAAATTTGGAGCTTAAAATAACATGTGTTTATTATTTTACCGTTCTGTAGTTCAGAATATCTGACATGGATCTCAGTGGCCTAAAGTCGAGATGTAGCAGGCCTGCCTTATTTTCTGGAGGCTCGAGGAGAAAATTCATTTCCTCGCCTCTTCCAGCTCCTAGAGTCCACCTGTTTACCTTGGCTCACAGTTCTATGCTCCGTCCTCAATGTTCAGTGAAAAAGAGCTGAATCCTTCTGATGCTGCCACCTTTCTCTCCTGATTCTTCCATTCTCAAAACCCCTTGTGATTACATTGCTCCTCCCCCACCTCAGATAATCCAGAGTACTCACCACACTAGTCTGCTCATTAACAACATTAATTTCATCTGTAACCTCCACTGTCCTGTGCCATATAACCTAACATATTCACAGCTTCCAAATATTAATAGGTAGGTATCTTGAGAGAGTTATTATTTTACCTAATACATTAGCCCTCTTATATTGGAGAATACTGACAGGATATTTTAGTCTTATGAAATTACTATGAGATTCTTATTGTGGCAAGAATTAAATAACAAACCCAATTACTCCTTAATAGTAGAGTAATTAAAACCACATGGACAGAATAAGAAACAGCAGACATCAGTAAAGATGCTGTGGATAAAAAAAAAAAAAACATAAATGTGCACTATTAACGAAAATAGAAAGTTTGTGAGAGTTTTTACTACTATGTGCTCCTAAAGGGTGTCACCTGTGATCTAACGCTGCCTTTCATTCTAGCTTCACTTATTACATTCTTTTTTTCTTTCTTTTTCTTAAAACTAACTACTCTTTTACATTTATATCTTAACTTTGATAACACTTTTCTTCTATTTGTATCCATGTCTTTTCCTTTTCACTTTTACCAGATTGTAGGCATGTTCAGAATGAATCTGTTTCATTTTATAAACCCTGAAGTTAGTTCTGTGATTATTGTATGTCAGTCAGCTGTTCAGTAAATGTCTGGTTATTGAATCAAGTGAATGACTGTGGACATGGAAAAAATTAATCAGTCAAATCATATTATTTAGATAGAAATTGGGAAGAAAGTAGTTTGTGATCTAGGCCTATTTGAAAGTTGCTTAGGATAGAATCAAGTCAGCCACAAAAACACCACTTCTAAATCTGATTGTAGCAAAATTATAGGGACATAGACTACTTAAAAAGGATTATTAAAATATTTATATTACTATGAAACAGATTGGCTCACAATGTATTACATGTGTGTATACCAAAAGGTTGTTAAATTTGCTGTCGTGATTATTTTAAGTTACTTTAGGTAATATTTTACATAAAAAGAAAGTTTAAGATTTATCTCTACATTTATTTGGTTAGGGACAGGGGATCAGTGGCTTTCCATTGCAATCAGGTGCTGGGCTAGGCAGTGGGAAGTTATAAATACATTTTAAGTACCATTAAAAAGAAAATGAGCTAGTCCAAGAGGTAAAAAACATAACTTTAATACAATCTGTAAAGCAAACGGTGGGGTTCATTAGCAAATGACACTTGGGCACACACTTATACCTGATGGATCTCAAATCTTTGTTGGATTCTCAAATATTCCATGCTTGACAAGAACTTATTAAGGTATTTTATTCTCTACATTTTATAGCAGTCTCAAAATAATGGAAAACAAATCATCTGTTTCTCTAGAAAGGGGCAGTCAAAATTAACATCATTATGGTAAAAACCCACATATAAAGGAAATGTTTCCCTTAGAAAAGAATGAAGAACTCGTTAAAAATTCTATTCTCATAATATTTACAATTTTGCTGGTCTAATTCTGAGGAACACGTTGGATTTCAATGCCTAAAATCTTAATACATATAGAGGTTAGATGGTAATTTCCATCATATAAATGCCTGCCTCTGAAAAGGAAATAAACAATGACTAAAGTAAATAACTAAGAAAGCTTATTATTGGTCTAGAGATATACAGTACAGATCTACATGTACATTTCATATAATACTGTTAAAGAGTTAACTGGTATTACCTAATCATGGTTAGATATTCACCATTAAGAAATAACCTTATCACATTGATTTTCTTAATAGTACCTTTGCAAAACCAAGTCCTACTGTCTCACAAAATGATGCTGTCTATCAATGGCTTGATAGAGAATATAACGCTGAAAAGACCTTAAAATATTTGTGGACAAGTAGATAACTCTTTTGCAAATTTGTCAATATGGTTTTACATTAATAATAAAGCTTACCAAATTTACTTTATTAAGAGCCTGGGTCAGAATGTTAGACTAATATTAAACAAATAAGTCAGAATCTAATTTCCTGATATTCACTCAGAATAAATTTATTAAGTGGAAAATGGCCTGACATTTTGAAATTCTGTTGTATCAGTGATTTTTTTTATATTTGTTCGTTTGTTGCTTTTGTTTTATATTTCACATATGAGTGAAAGCATATGGTTCTTATCCTTTTCCATCTGACTTATTTTACCAGCATAATATTCTTAAGGTCCATCCATTTAGTTTCTGCTACATAGTAGAATTGTGACTCAAAACAATGATTAATTTGAGTTATACACATATAATGCAAGTTACTTTTTTCCTACACTTACTTCTGTGACCTCAGATTTGAACCTGCTAAACAAAGACTTAGGAATTATTCAAGCTACCTCAAATATTTGGAGGTACATTGAAGAAAGTATTCATGGACATAAAGAAAACAAAATCTCAGAATTACAGGACCTGCAATATATCAGGTCCTCAGAAACCATAAAATATAATTTAGAAACCGGAAGATACATAAGAACTCTAAGGATCAGGTTATCTCTATTTGCTCTCAATAGCAAGAATTTATTACTCTTTGTGGTAACTTAGCTTCTGTTTCTATTGTTTTCAGTGCTAATAATCACCTCACATTTTTCTCTGCCTCCATTATCCACTTTACATCGTCCTGGTTGTCACTTTTACTTATATCTTCAGTTAATAGCTCCTGCTTCTAGTGAGTTCTCTTGGTCTTTTCAGCTTCTGCTCCCACTATAAATGATCGTATTCTACTTCTGTATTTCTAATTCAAATTTCTGACAGAGATAATCTGATTGGCCCAATTACATCCAATTGGACAGACTTCATGGTGCTCAACAGCCATGGCCCCTTAGGTCAAATGTAGCATAAAATTGTGTGTTAAGTATTGTCCCTTAAATGAGACTTTCATATCCATATCTCTGCCATAGGATTTATTATAAATTTTACAATATGTTGCTTACTTTCTTGTATTCTTACTAGACTAGTGTTTTGCAAACTTATTTAACTATACATTTCTATGAGAAAAATATTTTGAACATACATTCTCCGATTTAGTATATTATTTAGACATAATAAACATGTAATATTATGCTAATACCATAGGTACATTACAGAACATACTAACCCAAAAGAACTTAAAATTGTTGGAAAAATTAAATACGAAACTGAGCTTCATTTACTTCCCTTAATTCCAAAATCATTTTGTCTAGAATAGATTCAACTCACTTTTGATATCACACTACTGGATTATTAGCAATTAGGCTGACTGATGCTACTACTAAGAGGAGTATTAGTATTAAAAATGGTAGTAGCAAAATTAGTAGTAAAGGAAATAGTAATAATAATAGTACTACTGGTATTTGATTTGTTTTGTTTTTCTTCCACATTGATCATTATTTCTTTCATTTGACATCTCTCTTCTTTCCTTCTACTAAATAAATTGAATTTTAAAAAAATGAGTATAGTCTCATCTGCCATTTCCTAACTGCACTTTTAAGTCTATTCTTAATGGTTCATGAACAATAATTTAAGTTCTCTATCATCAAATGTGAAGTTGATAGGCTAAAATTAATTGATAACTAAACAACTAATTGTGCAATATTTATTGGGTAGCTACTCCATGCTTTACATTATGCCCCAGGAAATGTATACGTGTGTGTGTGTGTGGGGGGGTGTGTGTGTGTGTGTGAGAAATGTAATCTCTGTCCTTCTGGGCTTTTTAAATCTATATATGCAAATAAGGCTAATTGAAAATGAATTTGTAGGCTTGTTTATAACTGGTTCATCGTGTTGTAGATATCCATTTTCTAGGATAAAAGTTGACAAACGCCTTTAAGAACTTGCCTGATTAAAGTAGAACAATAATTTAAAGTAAACGTATTTACCTGTGAATGTATTTTACCCTGGTGAGAGAATCTACCAAACAGGTAAAAAAAAAAAAAAAAACTGATAAAATATCCTTAACTTCCTCCACTGAATTTAAAATATGCCTGTTAGAATTCTCCAACTTTGATTCTAGTTGCCCAAACTTTCAGGATCTCAAACTTTATTACTTTCTAATTACTTCTAATGCTCTGTCGCAAAAAGTAGTCATTCTCTTTTTCCTTGGCCATAGTTTAAACAGGCTGTCATTAAAATAACAAAAAATAAAACCTCAAAAATAAAAATTAAATATTAAAAAATGCCAAAGGAAAATAGAAGGTTAAAAGTGCAAATGTGAAATAGTGTAAAATTATTCTAGACTAATAGTTGCTCATAAAGAGAAGCTGTCTGTAGTGTACTGCCTCTTTAGTATCTTCTTCCCACATTCTCATAAATAATCCCAGTCCACATTTAGCTTCCACAAGTGTGTGTGTGTGTGTGTGTGTGTGTGTACAAATGATAAAAATTGATCTCCCAATTCATATGCTATGGGATGATCCATATTCCTAACTACTTATTTGTAATTCCAGAGAATCAATATATTTAAAATTGGGCTTCTCTCTTATATTGATCAACTTGGGTATTATTTCTCTTATACTTTATTGTGGCCAGTGTTATCATTTTTCATCCAAACTCTCCAAACCAGAAAATTACAGAGTTCATTGAGACATTTTCTTTAATCTATTGTCACTCTCTATTTCTTAGCACATTCAGCCTTTACCACATTTTTCCAAGTCCATCTCCTCTATATCACCCCAGTGATATCTCTTCTCCAAGCCAAGTAGAACTGCTTTACACCACATTCCCGACAGACCTCATTAGAATACTGTAATGTCTTTCCAACCAGACTTTTTGCTCTAAATACATCTTCCTTAATGTTACTTTTCCGTTACTAAGTCTAAAATCTTCATCGAATCCCAGTTTAATACAAAGAAGACTTGAATTTCCATAGCCTTGCATACAGGGATTTCCTTTACCTTATACTTCTAAAATTTCCATTTTCATTTTTTATCTTTCCTCCAAATGTACCTTAGGCTTCAGGGTTTCTCAACAACCAGGTTTATTCTAACATACCTGTGTGTCTCTATATTATGTCCATGTACTGCTATTCTTCCTAAATCTTCTCTTTACTACCGTTTTCTCTCACCATCTACCTACCTTTTAGACACTTACTCATCCTTTAAGAATCAACTGCAAAGTATTTTATTTTAGGATCAGCCTCATCCGGCAAGGGTAATCACTTCTTCCTCCTTGCTTTATTATTAGTAACTGGCACAGACTTTATCACTTATCACAAAACATGTGTGACTTGAAACTATGGCTGCTTTACAGAGAACAGATTAGAAAAACAGGACTATTGTGAAGAGTGCACTTAGGAGGCTACTGCCCCAAATAGTCCAAGGGAAAGATTTTATTTTGGACTAAGATGTTGGCAATGGAATGAGAAAAGAATGAATAAATACTTAGTAAGTAAAACTGACATAATATTATCATACACTGGCCTATGGGAAATGAAGGTGAAAGAATCGTTAGGGGTGACACTCACATTACTGTGTGAATAATGTAATAGTTGGGGTGCAAATTATTGAGATGGATGCCACAAAATTTAGAAGTTGTCTGGATTTGATATGCTGAGATTTAGATGAATACAAATAATTGAAAGTTTTAAGCAGGCTTTTAAGTAGGCAAAAAATTATTCCCTCAGGAATGGTAATAATGTAAACAAATCCATTTAAGTCTACTGCATACAATCATGTACTTTTATTTGCCAGAAATTTCTACCACTGTACACGTATTTGTTTGCAACCACGTTTTTAACAGATAATGGGTATCTAGTCCTCATGTTATGAAACTAATACCTATATATACTATTTAAATCTTTCCTAAATATTTGTTTAAGATTTATGAAGCTGTATCCATAGTTTGGTAAAAATCTATTATCATAAATTATAATATGGTAATCAAAAATCTGTATAGTGAGATAAATAATCCCCTATGACAATAATCTTTTTTCAATTGATAGCATTATTGAACTGTCCTACAACTGAATTAGCATATTCTCCTAATTTGAGCTGCATCATTTTTCTGAGCCTAAATTTTGCTGCAACCCATGTTACCATTGAGTCTAAAGAAGAATATATCTGAGAAAAAGGAAAACGACCCCTGATATCCAGGAACTGGCCTAGTACAATCAGACTGGATTTGGTGTGGCTGCAAGCTAGCCTAGCACTACAGATAGAAATTAGTGTTTTCCTGTTAAAAATGGAGAATTTCACATACCATCAATATTGGATGAATATGATGAATCAATATAAAAGTAAGAGCACTCTGCAATCATATGTCTGAACAAAGACAGAACATGAACATTATCCAAGTCACAAAAATGACCAAACAGCCTCCTATTCTGACTGACATAAGTAACTGTTATTTCTTTGGCAATATAGCTAAACTCTAGTCCAGTGTTTCCTCCTCCTCAAGATTTATTAAAATGTCAAATCACAGAATTACCCCTGCTTTCAATCCAGAGAATGAGTCCACTTCTGCAAGCACTCACCAAATATATCTAGCACAAGCCCTAATCTTACAATAAATAAGTTCATTCTAACCCTTTCTTACTGAGATACATCATGATTCCCTGTGCTATGCATTATCTTTCACTGCAACAATAAATAAATTTGTCCAAACATATATGTGTTCCTGGAGTCTTCTTCTGAAGGATAGTGATAATAACACATTTTAAATCAAGTAAATGCAAAACAGTCATTTATATCAGATGAAAAAAACATAATATTAAAACATGTTTTGCTACAAAGAAAATATTAAATAATTTTATTTCATTAAAGACTTGATATTGGTTAGTTACTATCACATTTTTTAGAATAAAAAATTGCTGAAATAAAGGAAGGTACCTGGAGAGCAGCACTGATGAAGTATTCATCTCAGAGCCCCATTAACAATTTGTGATGACACTCTAAAAACTTCTCAGAGTTGAAGACCTGAGTATGCCTGATCAATTTCAACTAGTGTCCCAAACTATGTCTAGAAATCTGTAATCTTCTCACATCAAAACCTCTATATAGGATTTTAATTAAAGAATCATTCTCTTAATTGATCATATCTTAGTAAAAATTTTTAAATAACCCAATTATAAAAAATGTAAACATTTAAATTCTTGTGCAATTTATCTTAATAATACTTTTAATGTTATTTCTGTCTTAGTCTATGTTTACCAGAAAATACTTTCAAGAAAGAGCATTACACATCCTTCTTAAAATGTACAGTAGCGTAACATAAAGCAGAATGGTTTCATAGAGTCAGCTTCTTAGTCGGGAGAGGAATGTAGGGTTGACTTTTTCATCCAAAAAGGATTGATTTAGCATTAATTTTATGCTAGTTACAATACTCAAAGATTTAAATACCTTTGTTAAATGATTGTAACAAAAGCATTAAATACATTTTACACATAATGCTTAATATACATACACCCAATATCTTCCAAGGTAAATAACAAATGTCAATAAATACTAATTTTTTTCCTACTTCAATTTCAGTCTCACTTAATGCAGTGAGCTACAAAAATGAACAAGATTTGACCTTGGAAGGGTTCACACAAGGCCAGACCTTTCAATAGATAAATAAATAAATACACACACACGGGGGGGGGGGGGGACACACACACATATATATATTAGCTGTGATTAATATAAATGAGGATTGTTAGAGCATAAAAAAATGAACAAACTCACCTTGCTTAAAAGATCTTGAAAATTACTGTGAATAGATGATAAAGATGATAAAGTAATGGGAAAGAAATTTCAAAAGATTATATTTCTGTTCCATTTGTCCTATGTAGATTTCTTTGCCAATAAAATGCAATGAGAGTAAAAAATACTATTTTTTGAATGTTCTCTGGCAGCTGTGCTGGTTCTTATTTCTTGATACGTTAGTATGTTTCACACTAACATGTTGAAAATATTATAATATGAACAATTTTCTCAGTCAATTTTGTGAACTACAATAATGAGGGTGGTAAAATCTTTTTGCTGTGACTAAAACTCACACTGGCAAAATACTAGAATTTGTAAATAAATCTTTGAGTTATAATGTATTGTTTTCTGTCTACAGTTGCAGGTATTAACAAGATATATCAATCAAGATTAATAATTTGGTTAAAATATTTGGTTAGCCTAGAGAGAAGCTAACCTATAGACAAATTATAACCCTTAATATTTATATGGTTATCTGTATCTTCCCAACATGCCAAAGCTCATGTAGACTTTTTTTTTCTAAATTATATTCCAAGAAGTTCTGTTGGTCTATGTAATGTGAATATGTATTTCATGGTTAAGTGTTTTTTGAAATATTTCATTTATATTCTCATTTTGAATATTCAAGATGAACATTAACATGTTAAATGTTCTGAGAATTTCTAGGGGAAACCTGTTCTATTCAAGATTTTCAAAATTATTTTTGGTCATGAGATTTTTATTTTCAAAGAACATCTATTGAGTATTTTGATGGATATTGGTATTTATGGAACATAATGTGGAAAATAGATGTTTGGCAATACACTGAATATAACCTGTTGAATATAGCAGAAATAGTATGTATCTAATGTTGTGTTTTGAGAGTATTAGAAAGTAGTCACATTCAAAGCTGTAGGAAAACAATCCGTGTGATTCATGATTGGGGGGAACATAAAATGTCACAAATCTTTTTTACAGTCCCATCAAAATTTTAAATGCATCACATCCTCTGACCCAGCAATTTCAGCTCTAGGAAGTTAACCCACAGACCTATTGACACATGTACAAATAACAACAGTACAAAGTTATTTACTGTAGTATTATGTGTAAGGACTTGAGACCGGGATGCTAGTGTAAATGTCCCTTAGTAGGAACTGTTTGTATAAATTGTGATAAATATACATGTAGAACGAAAAGCTTCTTGTGTCTTGATAAAAACTTTGAGATGTATTAAATTAAAAAATGAGGAACAAAAATGTATAGCATTCTGCCATTAGATTAAAAATAGAAGAGGATTTATTAACTTCTGTATGCATCAAACTATTTCTGCAAGGGTACAGAACTAATTAAAAATACTGAGTGAGTTCATGGGACTTAGAAGTATAGGGACATAGATAAAGGGGGTCTTTTACTCTTTGTTATTATATTCTTTCTAATGATTGAAGCATTTTAATGTATTAAAAATAGAAAAACAATTACAATCAGTTCTGATGGGATATATGTGTTACTAAAAATTACCATGCCAGGCAAAATCATGCAATATAAAGCCACTAAGTTGTGAGGAAAAATAGGGTTAGGGGCATTACACTCAAGAATTTTGTCAGTAGCATATGAAAAAAAAAATAAACTAATAAAAATGATAGTACAGTTATACATGCATTAAGTAGTCTTGAACTGCACGTGTACTGTAATAAATGTAGCACTTCACCTAGAAAAAGACCAGAAGTGTGTTTTGGGAAATGTAGACAGAAGGACTGTAGCTTGTGAGTCATTGTGAGGTGGTAGAAGGAGGATTATCTGTAATCTGATGGACAGTTTAATATCACATGTAGATGAGGTGACCCATGACACCTAAAGTGACCTGAGGTAGCTGATGAGGTATTCGCATATGTATTATGTATTCCCACACATCTTAGTTCAGCAGGGTTCAAGATGTCTGTGTTCATACTTATTTGTGGTTAGATGAGTCATGTATAATCAAATGCAAAATTCTGTTACACTCAAATTGTTTCCTGGTATATCAGTCACATTGGAAGAGAGTCTCATTTCCAAAACAAATGTTATAAAAGAATTATTAATTTGCCAGTAAATGTTTTTGTATTAAAATTATTTTATGAATAAATTTACTTTGTTGATTCTTAAAGTGACCAAGTTAACATTAAATTTTCTATTCTTTATATTAATTATACATAACTTGTACTTTTATTCTCTATATACTTCTACACATCTTGTCATCAGCATAATGTCAATCATATCCTAAAAGTTGGAAGAGAAATTGTCATTTTAAATAATAAGGTAGTGCTAGAGTCATTACTAAAACAGTTTATCAGATTCTTTATATGTGAAAAGTTGAAGCTTGCTTTCCCATATCACTTGCTGCTAGATTTGCCATTAACTGCATCATATGGTAGGTAGGGGTAGAGGGACTTATGAAGAGCTAAAATGGCCTTTAAATGAAGAAACTATTTATTAAAATCCTGGGTAGATAATATGATTTTTCCTTCTTTACAAAAGCTATTTTAAAGTATCATAAAGGAATACTGTAAAGTGTCACTTAATGATGCCTTGCTCTCAGCTACATGGCACTATTCAAGGTAAAAGGTATTTTAAATATACCTTAGCAACAGAAAGCACAATGTAAAAAAAAAATGGATTAGATAGTGTAATTGCATTACGGAAGAGATTCATTAACTCCTTACGCTCAAAGGAGTAATCATAAAAAAAAAAGCCACTTTCTGGTCAGGTATTTTTTAACATTAAAAAAAATTCTACTGTTACAGTTATTTGGAGAAGTATTTATATTCTAAACTACATAGAATAAAAATAAAAATATTGGCTCAGTTTCTTTTCAGTACTTTACATTTTTAGAAGTTTATTTTTCATGGGGAAAAAAATTACCTGTTTATCCAATATCATTCTGGGGAATTTTGATGCACTGCAAA